>JNEU01000676.1:0-44615 GCA_000697475.1 Lichtheimia corymbifera B2541
CGAGAGTATCTTCTGACCAAGTTTCAAGTGCGAAATGGGGAATCCCAAGAAACTACATACTAAATGACTTTTTCATAAATCCGGCGCTTTCCCAATTTCCATCAGTCATAGTCAATCCCCCATTATGCTCTCCCATTCGAAATTTTCAAATGAAGCGTGGGTTCGTTATTAAGACAAAGTTGATCAGCATGACCTAGAGCACCTTGTGTGAAAGTTTCAGGTTCGAGAGAGGCACTCAAGGTCGTGGAGTAATTTATAGAGTGCATGGCAGTGTCTGGCTATTTAATTTCCACCTCTTCCACTCTCGGCTTCTTGCCTCTTCCTCCTCCCATTCTCAACTGTTGCCCTCATTCAAGCACAACTACAACCTGCGAACGATTGTCCTGCTTCCAATACACCATGTCAATCCTATAACTGTCTTGATGCGATTGTCTTTGACTGAATGGCAAGTTCATGGGCCAGTGCACCCCACTTCAATACACGTCTTTTATACAACACGCTGTCCTGCACACTCTTCAACCACAACCAATCGTAACAGCATTTATTCCAGCAGTTGCGATTAGCAAGGTCTTTACACCACTGTTTCAAGCTACTCGCAGCAACTTGCTTTACAGCCTTTTTTACGTGAACAGCAAATAGCCATTATATAGAAATAGCTCTATGTACTTGTAACAACTTGCTTCAATACATACGACCTCTTATTATATGGATATGGATATTGCTTTGGTATATGGGATGGAAGGAATGGGGGTATATACTACGTGTGGGAAAGAGTCTATCTATCGTCAACTTGATCTTGACGCTTGATGGTGTCTTCCTGAGCATTGGTACATTTGATTATCGTACCTTACACGCTATTCCAGGGCACTTACTATCATCATCATCCTTTGTGCAACCTGTCAACCATTCACAACGATCATCATCCAATTCCATGTTTCGATACGCACGTTCAGGTGCATCCATTCATCCAAAAGAAACGTCTTATTTCGATGTATTCCCTCATTGCAGCAATTCGCTGTACTTCTCAATCTATCTCTTCTGAGGATGTTGGATTAAAGGGCTATTTAATGAATACGTGTTTGCGCTGCCAACCATTTCAAAATTTCTATAGTGTAAGAGACTTCCTTCTTCCTGGGTTGGATCTCGCCATACGTTGGCATTTGGTTGTATTATGGGGATACGTGCGGCATGGCAAATGCAGGATTGTAAGAGTGGAGAGGAAAAGAAAGGGTTGGAGATGCATCATCATGATGAATGAAGCAACACCATCTAGACTACTGTGGCGCATAGGATATGGTCTCTGACTGCAAGAGGATTAACTGAATGAGATGAAAAACGGTATCTGCATTGACCAAGGAAAAAGCGCTAATGATGCTTCCGCACATTGCAATTAGATAATGTAAAAGCAGCTGGTATCTTGCGTATGGAGACTTATGAGACAAATGGTACCTTTTATGATCCGTCTGGTAGTACCTTAATGGAGGATCCCAGAAAACCAGTGACTTTTGGATGTAAACCAGTATATCACACACACCCATGCAGGCTATGTGCCACAAAGCCAAACTTGCAGATGCACCTCAGCACTAGTAAGGATCATTGTAAATATAGCCCACGTATTGTTCGCACAGAGGGCAATCCACCACGTTCCTCGCATCAACTTGGGCTTTGGAGTGTGAAGAATGAATGCCGATGCATAAATCAGGATCAGAGGTGAACAAGGTGGCAACAATATACATCATCCATCGGCCGAACTACTTGCTAAGGTCAAATTCCACAAGGTAAAATGCGGTTCAAGTTTATTTTAATGGTCATTTCAAGAAGGAAAGTCTATAGCATTGTCATCGTACTCAAGCGTAAAGGGGGGAAGGAATATAACGGCTTCCGGGGGTGTATGCATTAATTTGGCGTCGTTCTTTCTCCTCTCCTCTCTTCAAAACGTGGCTCGGTCCTAGTGAAACGACTTTTTGATCCCTTTGTCAATGAAAAAAGCATCACAATCCTCTGGTCGAAAGGACGAATGGGTGCCTGCCATTGGTGAAACGATCTATACCGCAGGTTCGAGCAAGGTAACCCAATCGCGCGTGAGCCAATCTTGTAACAAGAATAACCAACGACCTTCATTTTAGAACGATGCAGCATGGGACGATAGCGAGTTGATTGAGCATTGGGATGCAGCTCTGGCACAATACAAGGTAACAACAAAGTGTACAATAGGTGGATATAGCCAAAGGCTCACTATGTCCCATACGATAGCGTTACCACAGTGAATTAGAAAATGGAGATATCGACGAGGATCCTTTCAATCACTATTCCAACGAGTCATCATCAGCAAGGTATGGTATATTAAAGAATAGCCATTGAAGCTTGGATCTCATGTTGCTGCAAGTAGGAAAACTACTACGCCTAGTGCTACTGCTACTGCGACTACTGCTGGTAAACGACGACGGACCAACAGCCCCAAGAGACCGAAATCCACCACATCCATGCCACCACCACCACCATTTTCAATGGCATCAGCATCACCGCATATGTCGGTACCACCACCACCTCCTCCTCCTCTTCATTTACCCCATACAGCATCATCAGCCAATGGATCGCCTTTTGTTTCGAATCAACCGCCTTATCCAGGATCATCTCAAGATTCAGGTATGCTGGGTACAAGTGAAGAAGGAACGCTTTGTTGATGAATCTATAAACGGTAGATATGGCGAATCTTATCATGGCGTGGTATTACTGTGGATACTATATGGGATATTATCAGGTAAGCAGGGATAAAAGTGTCGTAAGCGAGGATTACCGCTGACCAAGCTATAGGGTAGCAAACAATAAACTCGATTGATACCAACAACCACTCCGTCCTACACTTTCAATACTACGGCATCCATACATGACATTCTGCGTCCCTGGATCAATTCATTCATGCATAAACCAGCAAATCACGAGATGTTCCAATTAGGAAGGAGTGACGCCAGCCATCCGAATTTCAGGAGGATACAGTAATGCTACGAGTACGCTTGTGTATCAGAGTGCTGCAAGCAGCAAGGTTAATAGCAATCGAAGACCATTCTCTGTTCGCCAGCTTCACATCAGCCAAAGCAACACGCCTTTGCATTACATACGGCCATCTCCCTCATTGATGTCTACAAGAGTATTGAACAACCAGCCCTTATCGACCAAAGATGTCTTTTCGATACAACACGCCACACCATAGCATTGATCCATGCATTAACGACCCGAGATCCATCAAACGTGGTATCGGTGATCAGCAGTATTTCGAGTGAAGGTGTCGCAAGCGTTCAAATGGTGGTGACTAGGCAGCGTTGCTCCGACAACCTTGGTATAGATGCGAGGGATAAGATTAAGTTTATTGTCCTTTGGTTTACTTTTCATAAAATACAATGCCCTTTGCTGCTTTACATTTCCCGACTTTTTTTATGTGCTCCTTGATAATCAAAACATGACACCCACCATAACTTGTGTACGATGTTGATAATAGCTGGTATAGTAAATCCGGAAGAGTAAGACCGACATGATCTACACGAGCAGTCTTCCACGAGGTGCTTGAATTGGGTATACAGCCAATCAAGGTTGTCGGGATCCTAAGCTTTCACCCCGAATATGCCTTTTTTTGTCATGTCGATACAGCCATGTAATTTGTTATTGTTACCGCGGCACTCTCACATAAAAGATCGACATTCGACAACACAACCATTTTATCGGCATTATCATATAGCTATGGAATTTATTTTTATGTTTTACAATCGATCAACGTTTACCATGTGATGGGAACGACTAGAAATATGATTAAGGTTATTGTCTTTTTTTGCATTCAGTACATATCGGCATATGAAAAAGCTGATCGCCAAAAAACCCGCCATGGTGTCACTGATGCAACATTTCTTACAAACAAAAAAAGGAACAGGCACGAGTGCAAGCGTGCCTGTCAATATCACGAGCCACTAAAATTTGGGAAACATTGGATGATTGATTCGAGTTTTGTTTGGACCTGTGGACTCATAGCATCTATGCTGCTGGATGGAGTGCAACGGTGTTGACACCAAAAGTGAAATACAATCATTACAATGAATGTGTTGAATGAGCATGCACACACGTACATACATACACACGCACCTTGTCTTCCCCGCTTTCCTCGATCCGGGACCTTTCCCTCCGCGCTCGGAAATAAAATATAAGCGACGGAACCACAAAAGAATAAGGAGACATCCAACAAACAATCAACCATTCAACGTGTGCATTGTGCTCGATTATAAAGTATGTTGCTTTTTTGAGATATGGATCATTCATGATGCCAAATATCGCAGCCGATCTTTGTTTTTCTAATCCATCTGTCAAAAAGAGATAAATGACGGCTCGGTATTGTACAACGGTGTGTGAACAACGCGTGTCGAATCTTGCCCGATTATGTGTAGCGTGGTCAAGTAAATTAAAAACGCTCTGAGGGACATAGTGATACAAAAGCAGGAGCACACGCACGTACAGACTGCTGGTTTGATTACGGTAAAGGGAGGGAAAGAGGGAGAAGTTGGATGATTCTATTCCTTTTGCCGCTAACGCTTGTGTTGCCCCACTTTTTCATAAAACCAAATCTTATGTGATATCTCTTGAATTTGGTCGCGTCTGGTGCCGAAAATTATATTGAGTGAACGTTACTTGTATTACAGATAAGCTTTCGTGTTCAGGGCACATTTTCTCTTTCGCTCTTTTTTATTCTTTATCCTTGTCGACAATCCCTTTTGCATTCGGTTTTTTTCTCTCTTCCCTTTTTCGTACATTGTTCCCAATATTCCCTTTCAACGACATTTTAATACACGTCAATGATCAATCCCGAAGGGACTCAATCTACCTTTTGGCGGATATGCGATGACAGCGGCAACTGTCACTGCGACTGGCGACTGACGCTTGGGGATTGTGCTGAAGATGGGGCCATGCGTATTATTTATATCGTCAACATCATCGGCTCAGCTGTCGTTTCAGTTATCGGTATGCAAGTCGTATACATACATCGTCACATGCAGCTGCTAACGGGTGAATGATAATAGGCATTGCATTGCTGTTTTATCGCTTATATTACCGAAAGCAACAGATCTTCACTAATCGTACACCCACTGGCTTTATCCGCCCTAAACCCATCGAAGCCATGTTATTCATGGCTATCATCTTCAATTTGCGTGAGTGAAAAGCATATCCATACACATTTGATCATTGTTGATCCTGACATTCTGCCTCTTTGCATGGTAGTGCGTATGATACAAGCCATTATCATTGTCACAGACGCAGCTCCCAACCCAACATTTAGATCCTGTAAGTCCCGGTCATCGAGTTTTCTATGTGTAGGGGCGTATATTAACCTTCAATTCTTGTAGTTATGTACGAGATCCCATGGCAGTTTGGTCTCGGTGCCTTTGCGTGCTATGTATTTGGTATTGCCCATACGGTAGCGGATGTATGTATTCTTTGGTTGCTCACCTATTAAGGTGGTGGTGGCACAACACAGGCAATATCGATTGTTTTATTAACCATCGATCTCTTTTTGGGTACCCAAAACTCTAATAGAGCAGTAAAACGATCTACAGCGCCATGTTTAGCTCGCCTCTTCGCATCGATATAGTCAGCACAACCTTTATCACTATGCCATTCATTACCAACAACATTTGCTCTATTGCAGCAGGCATCTATGCTGAGCGTGGAGAAGACTATATTGCTGGTCAATTCACGCATGCCCAATATTACTTTTGGACCATCTATTGTGGGTCTTTGGGATTCATGATTCTCTTTGCTGGTATCAAGCTGTTACGTTTACTTGGCCATCATTTACGTATGCAACATGATTTGCGTACCAATATCGCAAAGATCAAAACCGGGTCCCTCAAGGTATGTATAATTTGTTACCGATCGACCGGTAATGTTGTGTGCAACATTGTGTATAACCGTGCACGGGACAATAGGTGAAAATCATTATGCTTGTCGGATGCGTCTGCTTATGGGTATTTGCTTTGGTGCTTTGTCTTTATGGTGTATTGCGTGATCAAATCATTCGCAACACTGGTTATAATCTTGCAATTTCTGCTGTTTGGACCTATGATGGCGTGGTGGCGACTTTGCTTGTGGAGATGGCATTGATTCTCAAGTATGTGTGAATGATAATCTTTGATCTCATTTACTAACTCAGACCCAAAAAAAAAATCAGTCCACGCATGACAGCCTCTTTGGGTGTTTCGGGTGTTAGTACCAATGGCTCACAATCAGATCCAAGCGGAGGCACCACTCTCTCTACAAGCTATGCTCATAATGTAACCTCGATTGATTCTGCAAAATGGGACAAATTTGATACCCTTAGCCATCCCGATCCCACGCTCGCTCCAGCAGGTGTTGTTGGTGGTGGAAATATGATGATGATGGATGATGGCCTTCCACGCTATTCTGTGGGTGCAGATATGGGCATGGACATCCTCCATAGCAATAAGCAATATTCAACGCCTGATAGTCGACAGCATGACATGCAGCCTCATTCACGACCCACATCACCGTCATCGGTTCACCGACACCAAATTGAGCAAGATCAACTCCACTATAACGCCACCAGCCAAGTACGTACGCCACCTCGCTACGTCATCACACCCATGGATGAGCAACAAGGCCACCCTGAGAACTATGAATCATTCTCCACCACCCTTGGTCGAAATGGCTCTGTGATTTCAGCATCTCATTTGATGGGATATAACAATGGTCATCAATCTTTTGCCCTTACGCACTAAGTAGAAAGAATTACTGATCTTATGGACAAAACCATGTTACCCAGATTCATTATGTAATTTATATTATCATTATATCGTAATATCTAAAAAAGAGCCTTTTAAACAATGATGGATGGGATGGGTGTGATGAGTGAGTGAGAAGAGGTATTCAATCCATATGTATACGTGGCCCATGTGGCGAAGTTGATGTAGCACAGTGTATTTGATTTTATAATACAGAGGACGAGAAAGAGAGAGGGGGTGAATGATTTCCTAAAAATGAGTCAAAGGAGGTGAGGGGTACGATTAACTCCTCTTCTTTGAATCCGTTTCTTTTCCACACATCCTCTTGGTTTACAAAGGGGATATCACGGTTATACAAGCAAGAGACAAGTGAACAAGCCATCCTTTAATCACTTGTGTGTAAGACGCGACATATCAGTCAGCTTACCACGGCTTTTCCAAGACAACAACTAAAACCACCCACAACACCATTCCTCCTCAAAGAGCCCTTGGTCATTCTTCTCAATACCATCAACATGGCTTTCACTCACACTCAATCACCAGTCAACACCATCATCGGCAATGTCAACGTGCAATGCCCACAACAACAACAGCAAGAGAACCTCAAGGGGTCCCCGGTACCTCTGGGCAACAAGAACGCACTGTTACAAAGCAGCACGTTGCCATGAGAGGGGGTAGCAACCATACTGCAACTACTACTACTACTACACTGCCTTCTCCATCAAGACATCTTTTACAGTTTTTTCAAACGGATAGCGACCATGATGTGTCTTTAAACATTTACCGTGGTCGTCGTCGTCATCAACATGATCATCAGCAACGCTACACTTTTTACTACGAACCCTATCAACACAGCACCACCAACCATCGTCGTCATCGTCAGCGACCTTCATCAAAATCTTCGCCCTTGTTTCCAGATCTTCCATCCTCTTCCTCCTCTTTTTCTTCTTCTTCTTCGTCTTCTTCTTCCTCCTTCTCGGTCGATTCTTCTTGTCCCAGTGATGAGCAATTAGTATTCCATTCAGATATCATGGACGATACAGCCATTTTTGATGATTTCACCCAATTGGCTGCAGCTGAAGATACTTTCATTCCTTCTTCTCCTTCTACTACTACCATTGTTCCCGACGATGATTTCGTATTGTTTCCTTAATAAATGCGTTTGCTTTTTCTTTCCTTGTCATGTGCGTTGTTTATATAAAAAGAAAAACATGTATTTTGGGATGGTGATGGGGGAAAAGGGATTAAAACTACTAGCTGCTAAGGAAAAACAACAACAATAACAACACAAATCTTTTTTTTGCCCTGAGATCCAGTCTTGCTTGGCATCATAACCATGGTTTTTTAAAGAAAGAGTCATAAAAGAGGGAATGGTGTAGGGAAATGTCATTTCTTTTTTTCATTCTTGTCGATCTCTGTGTTCTATACGCATATCAGTGAGAAGACTATTGATGTTGGGAGCTCTTTGGGGTTGGGGTCTCTCGACAAAGCCTGGCATGGGTGGATTACGTGATGAATGTGGTGGTGGTGGTGGAGGAGGAGGATGGGAAGGACCACCACTGCCACTGTTGGGTGTAGAAGGTGCACTTGCTGACATATGAGAATGATGAAGAGCCGAATACGGTGCCTGTGTTTCAGTGGGTGGTCGTGCAAAGGGTGATACTGGGGAGTAGTAGGAATCAGGTGTTACTGAATAGCGTGGTTGTTGTGTTGTGTACAATAAGGATTGTTGTTGTGGAGCAGCAGCAGCAACACCTTCGTTGCCAGGGATACCCGCGACTGTTCTGTGATCTATTTTAATCGTTGGTGAGTTAGTTATTCTTATCACTTTTATATCATCATCATCAATTAACTTACCTGTAGGTCGACTGGATATTCTGTGATGATGTTGTTGCTGTTGTTGTGCTGCTGCCGCTGCCGCTGCCGCTGCCGAAAGATCATTGTATTCATATGCCCGGTCATCATTGCTTCGTCGCCATTGAAAATCGGTGGTAATGTTACTATCGCTCCAAGGTCGTACAGGATGATGATGTGTAGCGGAAGAAATTTTGGAGGCGTCTGTCGAGGAAGTAAGATCAGCGTAATGACGTACCAAACCAGGTTGTTGTGGTGGAGCTGGTAATGGCATGGATGGATAATCGATACGCATGTTTTGATAACGAGCATCAACAGGGTTGGATGACTGTGGAGAAAAGTGTGATGATGGAGTGGAAGATGCAACGATAGGCGCTGTTGGGCTTGTAGATGAAGATGTGGTAGAAATCGATGCTGTGGCAATGGAAAGAGCGGATGGATGATGATGTTGATGATGATGGGGAGGATGTGTTGGAGGTATATTGCTGCTATTGTTGCTGCTACTAGTGACAGAAGCCAACATTCGATCTGATGACTGTTGTTGATAGCTGGATGATGATGACGAAGGTGGATACGTGTAACTCTTGGGTTGCTGGTACATGTTCAGATCACCTGATCCACTACCACCAGCTGGTGTCCTTGAGCCAGAAGCAGGCGATCCCTCTGATCCAGATGGCTCCAAAATGCTGTGTTCGTCATTTCTCACTCGTTTGCTGCTTTTATCCTCCACAGAAAGCATACTGCTATCATCCTCAGGCTCCTTTCTTCGGCTATTCTTTTTCCGTTGTCGTAATTCCTTTCGGATGCGAATCTTGAGTCCTTGGTCAGCAAAGGCTCTTGATAAAAATGTCGACTCTTCCATTCCAGGAAACCTACATTCTTCATTAAATCCCGTCCTTCAATCGATCTCCCCTTTCCAAACTTACTTTTTAGCCGAGTAAACCACAAACACGTCGGATATAATGGATCGACAATGATAGACATCCTTGCTATAAAAAGTAAAAAGATACAAATGTCAATATAATGGCATGAATACAATCCCCATCCCCATTCCAAGAGTGTACGTCTACCCAATAATTTCAAAAAGGCTCAATTTGAGACGATAATGCCCTTCCACTCGCACCGATAGATCTGGAAAGACAAAAAAGCCAGCATCCGAGTTGTCAATGTCCTTGAGGTGGTACAGTGATGAGACGACCGAGCCTGTGGTGCTTCGAGTTTTACCATCCCGTAATAGGTGAAGTTCTTCATCCAAGTCAGCCGCCATCAATGACGCATACATGAAATAATACGGATTTTGCAAGAACGAACTATAATGTTTATCAATCAATGCTCCATTGTTCCCCGAGATTCGGTTAATAACGCTTTCTCTCTCTGGTTTTTCGATGCCCTCCCCCTTGATGCAACCCTTGTCACACTTACTGCTGGTCCGAAGATGGTAGATTAGGATCATTAACCTTGAGTTGCACAATAGCTATAAAATATGTTAGCATGAGTATACACGTCAATGTTGATATGCATCAATGGTATTACGTGGAGGATCAATGGGTCTCCTATCAGCTGAATAGAAAAAAAGTAATGTGTGAGTGTGTTGTTGTTGTTATTGACCAAGGTCATGAGACATCGGGACAAGCACAGACCTTTCTCGCCTACACCGCACATTCGCGATCGTTTTGGTTGTTGACGAAGCTGTAAATCATACTGGCTGAAAGAATGGCAAAGGTGAATAAGAGAAAAGAGACATTCTCGGACAAAAGGACGGCGTTGCGGAGCCCAGCTGCCGTGATCGAGACGTACATGTCTTCCCGATTGGAGCGAGTTTGCTTGACAGTCGCGAAATGGTATAGGACTGAATCCTCCATCTGAGACAAGGTGTTGAGTAAAAGAGAACTTGTCGCGGGAGAGTGGAAAGAAAGAAGAGAAAAGAGAAGAGAGAAGAGAGAGGGGGCTTTTTAGGGTGGAGGTTTTAGAGTGAATAAGAGAGCAAAGCAGGTTGTCTGAGTTGGTCAATGCAAAACAACAGAAAAAAGAGACACCCACACACCCACTTATTCACACCCACCCACCACCCCACTGTATCTCACACACACACACACACACCCATTAAACATCACCATGTTCTCATTTTCCATATCTTATTAACACATTAACCATACAACTAGCATTATGGTTGTCATTCAAGTTGTTTTTTCTTGTTACCCCATCACGCCATCCATGTAAAATAAACATTGTTGCAATAACCACGTGTCCCATCTTTTTCACATTCACGCGTTGCTCACTTTTTCACCATGACATTTAGACATAAAAGCTACTTTAGATAAATGCTCCTGAAACGTAATAGTTGTGCTGCTACTCCTCCTCATTGTTACATGTCACACACATTTACCATTAGCCATAAAAAACGATAGTTTCCCGCGTTATCGTCGTCTGTACGCCATCAGAACAAGTCGTTCTATGGATATGTCTCTCTCTCACACACACATTCATTGCACTCCGTGTTCCCAGATCAAAATGCTGTCCTTGGAAAAGGGGGCGCGTGCGGGATGTCAATGGGCGGATATCGATATGCATCTGGATTTAGTTATCGTGCTTTACGCAAGGACACTCTCACACATGTGGATACCCGCGGAATCCCTATTGCCACTTGAAAATGCCACTTTTCCAATAGCATTCATTAACCTCCCCCCCACATATACTCTCTCACTCATACATGCATTCCACACAGATCTATCTCCCCGCTCTTGTGACAACACCATCACCCCCATTAAGGCAATTAAAATCAGCGCTCGGTTGCCTAGGTGATAATTAACCTTGCATAGCTCCATCCTTTTACAGCTTTTTACATTGTCTTCAGCCACGCTACGCCATATGACACTAGCGGATCATAGGCAAAGCCTTACTTAGCAATGCTTAATAAAAGAACATATTGGATATATAGAGAATGAAAGGGCGTGTACCATAATGATTTGACTCCGAGGAGCTAAAAAAAGCTGGGGGTTGGTGGGTTGGTGGGTCCCTGGGATCGCTCTCTCACTTTTTTTTTCTTTGTGCATTGGTGGATAATAGGTGTCTCACCTGGTAAAAGTGTCCCGTGTCGCTAATTTGGCTGAATTCATTTACAGGACAATCAACACCAGCCAAAGAGTAATAGGAGAATGTAATATAACCGTGTGCATATGTGAGTGTGTGCAACTCGACATATGTGGCAAGTGCTTTGGCGTTTGTTTAGGATCATGATGACATGCATATGCTGCTGTCTTGTTATCCGCTCCCGGGATCCGTGCTCACAAATGCTGCTCCTGCTGCTGTGTTTAATACATTGGCTTACTTTACATTGTTCTTTTCATCCACACCCATATCATCTATTCTCCCCCCTCAACCCCCCACCCCATGGCATGGGTCATGTTGACTCCATCATCTTGATGTAGACAACAACACGTTGGCCCTAACTCTCTTTTTTTCCACCGTGGGAAATGAGCTCATGTGCATTGGATCGTTTGTTCCCTTGCTCTGTTCTTTTTTCTCTTTCTCTCTTTTTTTTTTAATGTACGACCCCGATCGGTGTTGGATGTAAAGAGAAAAGGGGGTCACTAGGACAGGCGGGAAAGACAAGGGAACAGCCTTTTTTGGTGGCAAGGCAAGATGCTGTTTAGCTTTTCTTGGTTAAAATGGAATATGTCAAAAGCAATGAGTAAAAGATAAGAGCGACTCTAGTTGGCTGGTATTGTCTCGTACGATCTGAGAAAAGTAGGTTCTGATACATGGCCTTCCCCCTTTTTTTTTTCTGTTGCTGTGCCCTTTTTTTTCACACATGTATGTATCCTCCGACGCCGGCATATCCGTAGCACCCCTTGACTGTGCAACACATAGCCTTTTATCCTTTTGATCTAACAGCGAATAATATCGCTTATCCGATTACGACTCACATTCCTGCAACAAATGGGTTGCCGAGCTGTTGGTACCTTGCATGCTCTCTCCACAGTCCGCCATTTTTCCGCAATGACCCCAGCCAGTGATTATATGAGCTATATTTGCTATGATTGTCAGATGGGTTGTTTGGTGGTGATGGTGGGTGGTACACATTGATATGACAGCCCAACCCTTTGGGTCTGTGGATCCGGGGACCGTGTTGATGTCAATTGCACAACATTAGCATATAGGGTTGCATGGATAAAAAAAAACTCTTTTTTTGTACTACTGGGACACACATGGACGATCCATGCAATTCGGCCAATGATTGTCCTAGTGTACTTTCCATTGCAAAAGTGGGTTTTGTCTTTCCCACAAGTTTATTCTGCATACCCTCTTTGTTGATGATGTGCCTTTTAATATTGCCATGGTCCATTTAATAACACGCATGAGAGGATTAGTGGCATGATGCAACACTGGAGAGCCATTCGCTGCTGAGGTACAATCATCCAGAAATGTTAATACATGTGGCGTCCATAAACACAGCCATCACGTTTACCACATTAAAGCGTGCAATGCTTTGTTCCTCCATTATTTATCCCAACATCACCCCTTGAACATCCTATCAATTTGATTGTTCCCATATAACGATGATTAAGGATGTACATAGCAGGCATTTGCTGCTCTTTACACGCCGTCAAAGACTGCGACAACTTCTTGTGAGCCTCCTGCCATAAGAGAAAAGATGGCATTGGATGACAAATGAGCTTCTTTTTGGTCAGTTTCACGAAGAATGATTGTCCCATCGATGGACGATAGGTGTCCCATTGATCCACAATAAGCCCAAAACTTTAATCCCTTCATGGAAGGTCGCATGGTACTAAAAGTAAGCTAACAACAGCATATTGTATATGTGTTTGAAAAAGACAGAACGCTGACAAGGAAAGCATGTCGAGCAATTGCATCTCATACATGACCAAATCCGCCGTTGGATAATATTCATTGAGCATAGACATCATGAGTGGCATAAGCAGTCGAGCCATTTCCTATCAGCCGTTGAAGGCAAAACAAGAAGCAATGGCAGAAATACGTACTACATGAAAGAACAAATGATATTCTCGATGGTCCAGCATGAATTTCATGTGATCGATTTGTATAGGACAGGTGCGTCATTGTGGGTTGTTTGCTTGTACCACACCCTCCGTTGCTATGATGGGAGCAATTCATGCAACTTGACGACCACACTTGCTCTTCTTTATTACGTTGTGAGACATGCATTATTATTGGTGATCCAGAGATTTTCAGAACCATCACTTTTTTCCTTTACAAGATAACATGATTTATTATAAAGACCTATGATAATGGAGTGGATAATAATAAGACTCTTTATGCAAGATATTGGGTGTTGGATGTGGGTGGTGTGGCTTGCAAATGACCCGCAGCAGTAAAATCACAGGGCAGAATATGAGTGATTCAGTCAGCGTCACCTTGTATCTATTTCATGCTCTTAAGGCAGTCTGTGCGCGCAGTAAGACCTTCTTTAGCCACGCCTCTTTACCCATTTACCTCCACTTTGACAAGAGCCCATTTCCAGAAACGTCCTCGATCAACCATGAGCGATTGTCACTTTCCAAACAAGCGAGCGCAGTACGAACCAAAACCCATCGTATACGGCAAGGCAAAGAATGGCGCCGACATGCGTATTCAACTAGACGACAAGGAAGCCAGTATCTGCGAACTATTGCGTCAAGTATCCGACTACGTTGCTGCAGAACGTCCTGATCTACCACGCATTGAATCGCGCATTGCAGGTGGTTGGGTACGCGACAAGGTAAAAAGTGACAACACAAGCACACACACATATGTACATAGACGCCTGATGTGATTATTCTCCAGCTCCTTGGAAAGGATTGTCACGACTTGGATATTGCAGTGAATGATATGATGGGATACGAGTTTGCTCAATATGTCAACAAGTGCTTGGAAAAGAATGGATATCCTACACGCAACATTGCAAAGATCGACAGCAATCCAGCAAAATCAAAACATCTCGAGACGGCCACCACAAAGTTATTCAACATCGAAGTCGATTTCGCCAATCTGCGTACTGAAGTCTATGATGAAGATAGTAGAATCCCATCAGCCATTGTAAGTCATGATCACCTCTGTGTGTGTATCTCATCCGCTCATGCATGCATAATTTCTTTTAGGCATTTGGCACACCCACAGAAGATGCTTATCGACGTGATACTACTATCAACAGCTTGTTTTACAACATTAATACATGTCAAGTCGAGGATTTCACTGGGAAAGTATGTATGCTTCTTGGCTATGAATGGGGGAATCGTTTATTGATCTATATGAAACAGGGATTATCTGATCTTGAGCAAGGATTGATTCGTACACCATTGGAGCCTTTTGAGACCTTCAAAGATGATCCATTGCGTGTCCTTCGATGCGTTCGATTTGCCAGTCGATTCAACTTTGAGCTTGTACCTGAAATTGTGGATGCTGTCAAGAACGAGACGATTCGACGTGCATTGGATGAGAAGATTAGCAAGGAGCGTATTGGCAATGAGCTTGAAAAGATGGTGACAGGCCCACTACCACTCAAAGCAATTGAAATGATCCACGACCTCGGCTTGTACCATGTCATTTTCACCACGCATGCCAATATTGTATCCGGTACTGTACAAGATTCCAGCATAGCAGTACGAGCTGTAGGTGCTACCCAATGGTAAGCATCATGGGATGGAATTCGTGTGTGTGAACCAACTAACATGGTTATTGAACATGTAGGTTGGCAGGCCATCCAATGGAGGCATTACGTCCGTACAACAAGGAGGAGATGCGATTGCTCAACATGGCTTCCTATTTTCTACCATTTTCCGATATCATCACTGAACAAAAAGGCAGACACATCGTAGGTGTGCAAGATGTATTGCGCGATTCGATCAAGGTAATGTGTGTGTGGGTGTATTGTTGGTGATGATACGACTTGGATCTCATTCCAATTCTTGACAACAGGCCACCAAATCAGACATGACTTGCCTTGCACATCTCTTTTCCGAATATCCATCATTTACGGCAGCTGTTGACAGCAACATGCAAAATACCATCTCTCGACAAGACCTTGGTAAGGATAAATGTGGATGGTTTTATCCATTTCTAACCAATGAGGTTGGTAGGCATGCTTATCCGAGGCTCCAAGGAATTATGGACAACTACCCTGAAATTGGCACTCGTGGTCGAGCTACTCAAAGCAAATGATACCATTGACTGGCGTCAACCATACAATGTGACATCAGGTAGTTTTTAGGATGGGTGGGTGAGTGCATGGATATCAAAGCAGATTGCTGACAATCATAATTAGATCAAAGCATAGAATATATTTGCGAGAAATACAACGCCCTGATATCGCAAACAAGGCAGTATGGTATTAGCGATTGTTATAAATGGAAGCCTATGCTCGATGTAAGTTGTGGGGGCTGTGAATACGTGACATGAGGATTGCTAACTTTTGTTTATAGGGCAAAAAGATTGCACAGATCCTTGGCATCAAACCTGGTCCTAGTATGGGAGACTTGCTACAGCAGACAATGAAATGGCAATTGGCAAATCCTGAAGGAACGCAAGAAGAATGTAGTGCCATGATTAAGGCTTATTGGGAAGCAGGACAGAGTAGCAGTTGAAGAATAAAGTGTTTTTAAGCTTTATTGAAAGCACAAGCATCGCATGTAGTTGTAGCCATATCGTTTAAAAGAGTACATTGAGGACAAGCCCATGAGGTGGTTTTGCTGTTAGAGGTATCGACGGCATTGGTTCGCTCTGATAGACACATTGCACAAGCTAGCACCAATTCTTGATTTTCAAAGGTGCATATAGCGCATATCCATGTAGCATGATGCCGTTTTGTTGTCAAGGAGCCTTGATTATCATCATCATCATCATCATCACGTCCACGCTTTCTTCCCGATGGATTGGTATTGGCCGTATTATGATCATCATCATCATCCAATACAATGACTGTGGATGTTTGAGGATCATTGGGAGTAGTGTTGTCATCATCAGCCGATTCTTCTTGCAATCCACCGCACCATTTCTGATCTCGAAGACGTCTTTCAGCTGCTTGTGCTGCCATTTGTTTTGGTGTTAAGCTCTTTTCCAGCTGATTAGGTGTCGATCCTCCAAGTCTTACACCGCCAGTAGGAAGCATGACCCGTTGTACTTGTCGACGTTGTTCAGCAGCTACAAGCGCACGGTTCTTGATAGCCAAGGGTGATAATGGGAATCCGGTATTGTCACCCAATTTATGCCCCACGCCATCAAATGCCGAGTATCCCTTTTGGCCTGTCAACAGCAACTGATCGAGTTCATCATTCAATTCATCCAGGATCTTGTAAAATGTTGCATCATGTGGTCCTCGCACTAAGCAATGTCAACCAATGAATATACTTGTTTGCCTTGGTTGTCTGCCCATGATTGATTTACCTATATGTACGAGTCTATATTCTTCCATTAGCTTTGTTGTCTCTCTCTCCCTTATACCCATTTCATATCAACCTACTCATGGAGCATAGTTCCAAGAAGATCATTGTAGTCAAGGAATACAGTATCGTCGTAATGTGGTCGTAAACGGATATTGATCTTGAAGCCATGATTGACGTTCAAACCTATGTAAGATGATATTAGCATATAGTCCACACCATCTGAACATAGGTTTCGCTTACCAAGAAGGTTGGGGTTGGTAGGGTAAAACTCACACAAGTGTTGCACTTTCCATCCTCGCTTGCGCATAATAGGGAGAACCTGTAGGATATGGGTTAAAAACAGCTTTTAATACGAAATGAAGTGTCTGATTCGTGCCTGTGAAGCGATTCGTTTGAGAAGCTGCAATGCTTCGTTTGAGTTTTTCTTTTTCTTTAGTGCTTTGATTTCTTGAACAGCATGATTCATAAGGCTTTACACAAAGAGAGAGAGATAAAAAAGAGCTGCGACCTGAATGGAAAGCATATCCTTTGAAACAGCCAATGAAATTATTCTCCTCCTACTTGGCAATGCGCATCATCACACTACCAGCGCCTTTGTTTAATGTAGGATAGCTCCTTTTCTCCATAGATCCAATCATGTTCTTTGCTCATACACCTCTTTGTATATACACATAATGCGTACAATGGGACCTGTGGTGTTGTTTATGATAAATTAAGCTTCCACTCTAATAACAAAGTATCTAAATTGATTGTCTACATCAAAACAAGCATCCTCATAGTCATAAACATCATTCAACAGGTATGATGCCTTTTTTCACCCACGCTCAGTTTTGCCACGCATTGAACCATTGTACTACCGGTGGCTGTAGGTTCCACATTACCCGTAACACTGGGAGAGAAAGGAAAAATACAACAAGACCAGTATCGCCATGCAGCAACATGAATGATGACGGTCCAAAGATATAGATCCACCCTTTGCATTGCTTGGGATATAGCAAAGGATACACTTTTTGCGTTACCGATTACTTAATATCGGCTTGCGTGTATTTTGCAAAATGTAAGGGTCCGCTAAATTCACACAGGTAAACCGTTTCTCTGGTTAATGTATGCATATCGGTGGCTAATGCATGGGGTTTTGGCACATGATACCCCATCAAACACGATGAGACTATTTTTGCTGATAGTAGTAAAGAGCAAAGTCTGGACGACAGATGAGGGGCGCGTGTTTTTTTCTTGTACTTCGGGCTCATCACTCTTTTTAACCAAAATGGCATGCTTACACAATCTATTCATTGGGGTCATAACCGAGATAACCGAGGAGGCGGGAAATTCAACCTGGTAACAATAACCCCTGTAGATGGATATCATCCCAGTAATCTGGATACCTGGTGACAATAGCAAGATGAATGAGCAAGTGGTAGCAAGATGCACAATAGGCCACGAGGTATACAAAAACTCCCATGTCAGTGTTCCATCGGATGCTCTTGTGCAACCATTCAATGGTTACTTTTGCAAAGGGTGGTGGTATTATTATTGCCCAAAACTTACTCCGCCCCTCTCTCTCATGTCTCCCCATTGAACAAAAGTAATTACATCGTCTTCTCCTGGGTTGTTTGAGTATATAGGCCAATTGTATTTATTCCCTTATTCATCATGGATACAAGTAACTTGTATAGAAATAAATACAAAAAGAAGCGTGGGATGGGAAAATACCAAAAGGAATATGACAGAAGTTAAAAATGTAGCACGTGGATTGAGTGGTGTCATTGCTGCGATCAATAAAGAAAGGGTCGTCATTCCCAGATGTTGTACAAGGATGGTAACGATTGGGCACAACGAATGGGTTTCCTTTTTCCCCCGTCGTCGTCTACAGAGTCTATCTTTTTTTTTTTCTCTCACTTTTCTTGCACAACTTGCTCTTTGGGTGAACCCAACCTTTCAACAGGTGTCAGTCGTTCCTTTTTCTTTTCCAGACATGCCGTCGGCTACTACCTCAACCGCCATGCAACAAATGCAGTCGATTTCGGGCATCACCACCCAGATTCAAGCCACATCGGGTCAAGTGCCTCCTCCACTGGTGGGAGCGTCTGTTAGTGTGGTGGATGATCGAGTCTTTGTGTTCGCAGGGCGACTCGTTAGCACTCGTCAAATGACCAATTATATGTATGTGCTTGACTTGCATACGCTTGAATGGACCCGGCATATCCCTCCTCCAGATTCAGCCAAGGCGCCTCGTGCTCGATACTTTCATTCTGCCAACGTGTACAAGAATTCCATTGTTGTATTTGGTGGCATGGGAACTTCTCGAATGTCTCAAGACAACCTATGTGTCCTTGATGATGTCTCCGTATTCGATGTCTCAACAATGAGCTGGAAACGACCTACAGTGGAACCATCCTTATTTGCCCCTCGACCACGTTACGCACATTTGGCAGCAGTCATCGATGATAAGCTCGTTGTGATGGGTGGACAAAACATTGAAAATGCTTATCTACATGAGATCAACGTACTCGATATGACATCTTGGGAGTGGATTCATGCACGCACTATCGAACAACATGTGGGTACTTATCGCTCCATTGCCGTGGCAGCACCACCAGGCACTCGATTACCTGCAGGTACACCCAGCAACGATATTCCCAATCGAGTAACAAGTCCTGATCCAATGACTACTGTCAGCACACACAACACCGGTGGTGGTGGTGGTGGTGGTGGTGGTGGAAACAACGATGCATCATCATCATCCATTTATGTTTATTCCAATTACAACTTTACGGATGTTCAACGAGAACTACAAGTGATTCGATCACCCTTGGGTACAGGAGCCACCGTGGAAGATTGTACACATGCTATGGCAGGAACTCTATTGCCTCCAGGATTACGATTCCCTAGTGGGCATTCGCTTGGACATCACGTGGTCATTTGCGGTACACATTTATCACCTCAGTCGCAAACATTTGCTATTTGGGCATTGGATTTGGGAACCCTTGCATGGTCAAGAATCGAGACTGGTACCATATTTAGTCGTGGATCATGGAATTGTGGCACTGTATACCCGAACAACAACCGTGCATTGGTATTCGGTCATCGTGAACGGCATTTAATGGAAGACTACAACCATCGACAGCTCAACTTTGACCACATTGCAATGATTGATCTGGAAGCTTTTGGTGTCTATCGTGTACCGGAGAACACTTGCTCAACGTTGGCTCAAGAAATGGGCTTGAGTTTATTGAATGAACCAACCGTATGTGATTTCCGTATTGTGAGCAGTGATGGTCGCTCAATACCAGTCAATTCCGCCGTATTATCCCAACGTTGGTCTTATTTTGCAGAATTGATGGAGACACGCAACACACGACAACGACCTGAAGGAACAACATTACGCACACATAGTTTGAGTTTACCTTATCCATATCCAGTGGTCATTGCATTGCTTCAATTCTTGTATACAGATCACCTGATTACAGCTCAACAATATCAGCCCCATATTCTTGCTCAGCTATTGTTATTGGCCGATATGTATGGATTGGATCGTCTAAGATTACTCGCCACCCATGCCTTGCACCAAATGCTCAATATGGCAACAGCACCACTCATCTTTGAAACGGCTGCTCTTTCTCATCAAACAAGCTTGCAAGTCCGTGCACTCAAAATGATGATTGCAGCTAAAAAGATGATCCAGCAACAGCAACAGCAACAACAACAAGCAGCAGCAACACCACCCACCACGATACCACTACAATCGAGCCATACACTTGCTTCTAATGGTACAACAACCAGCGCATACCCAACGACTGATAATGCATTTAGCCGTGAGACACACCAACGGCTTTTACAGCAGCATCGACCAGCATCACCCTCCTCCAACAACAATTCCAATTTTATTCAACGTTCAGCCTCTGTCTCTTCAACTGGTTACTTTGAGCCTCCTACTATTGGTGTGGGTTCTCCTCGATTCCCAATGCCGTCTCGCAGTACGACCCTTCCACATAATCAACAACAACAACATCCACTTTCTCCACCTTTGCCATCCCCTTCACTAGCTTCCGCTAATATGCCCAATCCATTCTCCGTATTACCCAACAACTTATCTTCTTCTCCTTCTGCAAGTCCTGATCTCGGTTTTCGTCATTCACCTTCGTTATCAACATCGAAACCACTGGTGCCTGTCGCTGTCGACGCCATTGCTTCTCAGGGCAGCAATACTACTGCAAGTGATTCCGATGGTGGTGGTGGTAATCCTATCCCAGGCGCTGGTACCATCAAGAAAAAGAAGAGACCTTTCCTTACTGGCAAATTTGCAAAGAGCTTTGCTTCATAAATCATTACACCCCTTTGATAGACGTTCCCATTCAATATAGACATTGCTTTTGTATCGCTTTCTATTTCATCATAATAGCATACGCTTCATTGATAACAATGTGTGGTTGTGTGAGAGATTAAGCATGTAACAACTTTGGAAAAGAGTAATTGAGATCTAAGATCATCAATCCAAATGAGTAGCAGCAAGCGCCATTTTACAAACTAGAAAGCAAGGGTTGTATTGTTGTGTATCCAATAACAATAGAAATCTCTACGTTAACGATCTGTTTATAGGTTTGGATGGTGCTTTAAATCTCAACGACAACTTTACCAAACTGGCCACCTTGTCTATGGGCGACGAGTTAAAATACTGAAGTAGGAGAGAGCAGAAGAGTGTATGAACTTACTCAAGTCTTTCAAATGCATCATCCACGTTTTGCTGAGTCAATCCATGATACACATCCGATACGACGGGGTGAATCTTATGTTTGCTTACAAATTCAAGGAGTTGCTTGAATTCAGCACGGGAGCCCATAGTGGAACCACAAACGTCGATATTCTTGAGCACAGCAGCCATCTTAAAGTTGACGCCTTCAGGAGAAGCTGTCTGGCCATATTGTACTATGACACCTCCTTCTTTCATCACTCGTACAAATTGATCAAAGAGTGAACCACCTGCACCGTCAATCACGCAAGAGATCTTGGCACCATTAAGAAGATTTTCAAGTTCCGTGTACGCATTAGCTAAATGATAAGATGTCAACTATGGATCGTTTCCTCATCCATTGCTCAATACATACGATCTTTATAGTTAACACCTCCTTTTGCACCCATATCAACAGCCTTTCTTATCTTTTCGGAACTGGACGACGTCACATAAACATTGGCACCTGCAGCCACAGCGAATTGAAGAGCAAACAAGGCGACGCCGCCACCAATACCAGTAACAAGGACATTATCACCTTTTTGCACCCTTCCCTTGGTAAAAGTAGCTCTGTAGATATCCCTGTAAGTCATATACATGACGGTTCTTGTTCGCTTTATTTTACCTGTAAGCAGTCAAACCAGCCAAGGGTAAAGCAGCAGCTTCAGCTGTTGTAAGATGTTCAGGGCAAGGGAACACCTCCTTTTCGTCAATGTTGATGGTTTCTGCTAGTGTACCTGCATAGTTGATAGATTTGTCAGCAAAACCTTAAATCAATCACGACGATGACATTGCTTACCAGGGTTAGGCAATAAACCAAGGATACTAAAGGTACCTTCTGGAGCTCTCGGATCCGAGTCCCAGTTGACACTAGGTGAAATCAATACGCGTTGACCAACTTTCACTGAACCAGCACCAGACTTAAGGACTACACCCACAGCATCAGCTCCCAAGACTGAATCAAGCGTGATAACGGCATGTTCATATAACCCCTTGAGAATCCATAAATCACTATGAAGAAATGATTCTAGTATGATATAACTAATTATCTCTTGATAGTTGCTTACCGATGATTAAGCGCAGCGGCATCAATCTTTACAATGGCTTGATCAGGTCGCGGTACGGAATTTACATGCTCCTTGACTTGAATCGAGTACTTATATCCTTCCTGGCAAGGAGTATTGGAGAGAACGGCAGCAAGCATTGATATATATATATATAGGACCAAGTAGATGTGTAGTATATAATGATAAAGAAGGTCGCTTTTATAACCTGCTGCTCGCCAGGGTATTACTAATCCGCTGCTCGCCAGGGTATTACTAATCCCCTGCTCGCCAGGTATTACTAATCTACTGATCCCAGTTGCCTTATTTACTTGTCGTTCTCAATTAATCTTATGAACTGCTACCTCAAAAGCGCTGACAATCAACAATCATCATATAGAAGTTTCTTGATGATCCATGAAATTGTTTGACCTGCATACACAGTTTATTATGTACTGATTTAAAATTTGCTACCTTTGACTATCTCCTTACAGCTTGCCACACATAACTAGTGGCCTTATATTCATCCGTATATCCAAATTCATTCTTACTTTGTATGGCTCTTATGAAAGGACATTAAACTATGCATACACAACATACACGATTCTTTGGGATTCAGCCGCGATTGTCAACCCGGATCCTTGAAGCGATTATCATCTTGCGTCAACAACTTGAAATGAGTTAGAAAATGGGAATTCTCGATCTCGTTGTTGAATTATGCTCATATCCCTTTTGATAGCTTGTGATCAATCATTGTCTTATCTATATATCATTTACAGGTAGCGACCTTCATACGCGGTACGGGTGTTTGGATTATATCAAAGAAATCTTAATTCACATTTTGACGGCGTGATCACGTGCTGACTTTAGCTGCTCATTCTCATATAGCATTCAAGGATATGGCTGTTGACTTTATCCACAGAAAATGTTACTTGCAAGGTAGACCTGGTCTTTTCCAGTGCTCGATTTCGACCAAAGATACATATTGTACATGGCGTGATAGAGCAATGTTTGTTCAGGTATAAGTGCATCATTTTAACCCCTCGATTGTCACATATCATTCAAGCAGAGTATAGTTGTTCGGTTTAATGGCGGTGGGGAAACACGTACAGGAAAGGGATATCTTTAATCAATGTGTGTCATATATCATCTCTGTAGTCGTAAATTACAGTTGGATCTGGTTGCGTGAGTTGTATTTGTGGACAAGAGACTATTGCATAGAGTGGATGAGTTGGCATAAAAAGCTGAAACATCTCTCGTTTATCCTCAACCCCCTTACCTGGCAGCCACAGAACGCAAGGAAACACGCGTATACAATAGCAGCAGTGAAGCAGGCTTGTGCAGTAGCAGAGGGATCGTCAGGGTCGTCCATGAATTCAGTCAACACTTCCACACGAGCATCAAAGGCCAATCCGAGTAGAAACTAAAATGTCGGGCCATTGTCATAAGTTGCGTTGGCCATCTTGCACACTAGAAAGAGTCATGACTTACAAGGAAAATGATACCACAGAATGACAATACACTGCAGCATGCAGCATTTCCAGGACTGACAAAGGTCTTCATCGCGTCAATTGAGTATTCGGGTGTGTGTGCGTCGCTGAGTGAAGAAAAGAAGAAGAAAGGACACAAGCGAGCGGACTCGGCTATTCGCACACCCCCCCACCCCATTTGTGCATCACTGGCTCCCCTTTCACTCACCAATGCTGAAATCTACTGTGTACCACTGAAGCACTTTATCCACTCTCTTCTTAAACAACCCCTTATAATATACTGAACGTTGATGATAAATTAAAGAAAACTACTATTCTACTACATGTGCCTTATGTTTGTATGTATGGAGAGATGCATACGATGTAAACAGGCATCGCCCGTCCCACCTTTATTATATGGTCACCCTATTTCGATCCACCTTTCACGCTGCACATTATTTTCTACCTATCATCACAGTAGCTAGCGGTGTTAGTGAGTCAATAGAAATGATAATTGGATACATTTATGATGAAGCGGGAGAGGATGGGATATGTTATAGGCCATGAACCTCGTTGACGACTCTAGTAAGACGGCTAGGGACATCATGCACCAAATTGCTGACTGCCTTGTTTATTGCCACTGGAGACATCATCAACATATTAAGCTACAACATCGGGTGAATGACTTGGATACCCTTCACATGTAGCAGAGCCATCTCTACCTGCAGCAATCACCATGGATAAATGCAATATGCGTTTCTCTCAATGGCACTTGTCGCTACGTAGCTTCTCTAAAATCTACCCTCATTGTGAGGAGGGTGGCAGCTATAACCAAATCCTTCGCACTAATAGATGATGCACCATGCATGATAATAAAACATTTTGTAATGGAGCCATGAATGATGATAACTTTTGATTTATTTTACTATTTGACCTACTACTACTGCTACTCATGTGCATGGAGAGAGAAAGAGAAAAACGGGGTTTCAAGTGAATTTCCAGGTGTGAACAGGCAAGGTCAAATTGTCAGACTGGCACAGCACACTCAATTTTTGTCTTCCTTGACGACACACACATACCTATACACACACCCTCACACAACCTGTACAATGGGTCGACGGAAACAGTATATGGACGATGGCGACGATTCTTCTGACGAGGAAGGCGGTCGTATCCGATTCGACATTACCGACCGCGATTTGGAGGAAGAAGCTGAAGGGTTCTATGGAAGTCGCAGCAAAAGGAAACGCTTTGAAGACGACGATGACGATCTCGATGAAGACGAGGCAGACATGGGACGTGGAGGACTTGGATCAGGATTCAGCATGGCCAATGTGGTGAATTTCAAACCGTCAACGACGCAATCAACGCCTTCACCTAGCACAAGTCGATCCAGTACGCCTAGTAAAGAAGCCCCTAAACGACCTCGTCAACACAATATTCGACCTGCAGAAGATTTTGCAAAGTTCACCTCGCACGGCACTGGTTTCGGTAAACGGATGCTGGAAAAGATGGGTTGGCGTATGGGCCAAGGTCTTGGTGAAGAAGGTGCAGGTATCATCAATCCTATCGAGACCAAGTTACGACCCAAGGGAATGGGTATGGGCTTTCGTGGTTTCAGCGAACAAACGCAACAAGCCAAAGAAGAGGCCAAGCGACAACATGGTGGTGGTTCTACATCTGAAGAAGAAGAAGAGCTATCTGATGATAATCAACAACGACAGCAACAACAGCCCAAACGCGAAGCATGGAAGCGTAAGACCCGTAAGCCAAAGACAGTATACAAGACAGCAGCTGCCATTATTGCCGATACAGCTGAACAAGGAACGACAGCACCAGCAACACAACAAAAAGTGATTGATATGCGTGGACCTACTGTACGAGAAGTCTCATTAGCGGATCTTGAACGAGAATCGCCCAGTTGGCAGGAAACGACAACACGACTCCCTGAATTACGACACAACCTAAGACTCATTGTGGATCTTGCACGAGGTGACTTGGAGAACTTGGCACGTGACCGCACATCGAATGAGTTGCGTCTGAAAGCATTGGAGGAAGATTGCTCAGTGATTCAAAAGCGACGTGAGGTGGATACAGCTCGGCGTGACAAGGTTATACGTGTCAAAGAGATGGCTCAGGAATTGCAATCGATTTCAAAGAGTGCTTTGGCGAGTGGTGCCTATGAACAAGCCAACATTACTGCCTTGTTTGGAGATGTCTTTGAGCGAATGATCAAGGAGTATACGCCTGAGGATATAAGGTCATTGCATTTGGATCAAATTGTCGTTGCCGTGTGGACACCCGTGATGAAGTACAAGACGGCAAGGTGGGATGTGCTGGCAGATCCAACCTGGGGAGCAAAAGATGTCCTGGCATGGCGTCAACTACTTTTGGCCAACGATGATGATGAACGTTCTTTCAATTCCGATTTTGTGGTTCCTCGACGACCGAGGAAGGAGATACCCAATGCAACACCTTTTGAAATGATGATGAACACTGTTTGGTTGGTTCGTGTGCGTACAGCCATCAAGTAAGTTTTTTTTTCATATTTTATGTTTTAGCTCTCCATATATCTAACATGTTTGTCATCTTAGTAACACTTGGAACGTTCGTGACCCTGAGCCCATTGTACAATTATTGGAAGCATGGAAACCACCCTTATTACCCACCTTTATATTCGAGAACATTGTCAACCAGTTGATCCTTCCCAAGATAACACGTGCAGTGGATGAATGGGATCCTCGCAACGACCCTGAAATGGTTCACACATGGATCCACCCTTGGCTTCCAGTACTCGAGGCATGGCGACTAGCAGAATTATTTACAAATATCCGACACAAGCTTTCTGTCATTTTGCGCGTATGGCATCCATCCGATGAATCGGCATTGCATATTATCACGCCTTGGAAGGGAGTTTGGACGGATGCTCAAATGGAGACGTTCCTTGGCAAGGCGATCTTGCCCAAGCTTAAACGAGTGCTTCGAGACGAGTTTGTGGTCAATCCACGCGATCAGCAATTGGATCCATTGATATGGGTGCTCGCTTGGCGAGATTTGGTTTCAGAAACGACCCTATCGCAGCTGATGGAGAAGGAATTCTTTGGCAAATGGCTTGATGTATTATACAAATGGTTGACCCTCAGTCAAGATCGAATCAACTATGACGAAGTCCGGGAATGGTACTTGTGGTGGCGTCAGGTTTTGGAAACGTATGGATTTGCCGACAACAAGATCATCTCTGCATGCTTTAGAAAGGGTCTAGATATGATGGCAGCTGCAGCTAGTGGAGAACCTGTAGTCAAAAGTTCATAAAGTATATCTATTTTTTTATGATGCAAGCATATTCAATTATAAAAAAGTGGTGTATATTTTGTATGGTGTCATTATTTACAATTGCGAAGAGTAGCTAATAGGTTATCTAACTCTGCAAGTTCCTGATCCGACTGCGAATTGCGAGGATGTTTTTTGGTTTGCCGAGTATAAGTGACTTTGACATTGATGGGGTTTTGTGGTTGATATCTCGGTCGTCTTGGTTCATTATTATCATGTTCATTCGTATCATCATTGTTGCTGTCATTCAATGCCTCCTCAATCATCTTCATCCACACATCTTGGGACAAGTTTTCATCTCCTCGTTCAGGTGATTCAGGTACAGATGCCGTTGTCCAACTATCCGCCTCATCCAAGTCATCATCACCAAAGTCATATCTTGGCAGGGGTCCTCCCTCATTGATTCCTTGTCCATTGGCACTTTTCAAGCGAGACACCAGGTTACGTTTACGTTTCTGGCTAGTTTTCTGTGGCTGATAGTGTAATGATGGCCGTTGTTGTTGTGGTTGCTGTGGTGGTGGTGGGAGGTCATCTGTGCAACATGGTAATGGATATAACTTTGGTTCACTGTACGCAAGAGATGTCTTACGAAATGTGCTGACGATAAGGTTGGGTGCAAAGCGGACTGATTTCTGACGTCTGGATTTGCGAGAAGAAGAGGAAGAAGATGTTGGGGATATAAAAGATGAAGGTGATGAAGGTGATGATGATGACGATGACGATGATGCTGCTGCTGTTGTTGTTGATACTGTTGATTTCGATTGCAATGAAGATGCGACCATGAGACGTATTTCACCGGGATCATCCTCAGGAAAATCGAATATATCCATCTCCTCATTCTTGGTACATGGCCTCTTTACATGCTTTTGCTTGGGTGTTTTGGATGTCATCAAAAGATCTGGATCAGTAGGAAAGGCAAATACATCATTATCATCTGATGATGTCGTATCATCCAAAGATTCGTCGGTGGATGATGTTGTATGGATAGACGCCGGTGTACTTTGTTGAATCAATAACGATGTCGTATCAGATGGAAGCTCAACGGTGGTCTCCATTTCCTCGTTTGTATGTGTTGGCAGCCGAATGTCATTGTCCATAGTATCCAAATTCTCGATTGGTAAAGGTTCCAAATCTTGTTTACAGGTTGTTGTAAATGTGTTGTCTAACGCTATTGTATGCGATTCCAGCGTTGCTTCATATGTAGGTTGTATAGAGTGCTCCAAGATATTCATCTTTTCTATATGCCCATTGACCAGTGTTGTTGCTGCCATATTGGTATTGGGCGTCTCATGATGCTAATAAGCGAAAAGGAGAGGTCATCATTTCTAATCATTCAAGATCCCTACTCGTCTGCACTTAATTTACCATTGTAGCCATTGGTGTTACATGCTCCTCAGGTTGTTTTTGATTCCTGATATTGTTTGCTGATGCTTTTGTTGACTTGATATGAAAACTCTTATCCTCTATAGCACCAGTCTGCCCTGCTACGAAAAGCGATGCGCCTTCCTCATGCACTTTGACCATGGTGGGTCGTTGCTGATGCTTCTGGTCTTCGAGATCGCTGTCATCGTCGCTCGAATCGGATATAAACTCCAGCTTCGTCTTTCGCCGATAAGTGTAAACTGGCCGTCTCGTCAAGTTAAAGTGGGGAAACATGAAAACGATATGCCCAGGAACGCGTTGAACGAGAAACAAAAAGGAGAAACACCAATTTCCCATTTTTACCGCGCGCCGCGTTCCTTCATCCACTCCGCAAGATTTGGTCACCTGACATTCATTCCTATGCCTATATAGTTTGTTGATTGAAGATGATAACAAATGAGATCAGTACACCAGCAACTTCTTTTCTAATAGAATGTGACATTATATATGCATATCGCACACCTTGCTTTTTATTTACAAAGCAATAGAATGAAGATGACACCAACGGTGGCATTGTTATAGCATTAAACGTATAAAGAAAGGTCTGGATAAAGATCCAAGCCTTTGCTGACATCAAGCCCTCTAAAGGGAGGATAAATTGTTGCCATCAATGAACCATAGAAAAGTTTGGCGGTAGTTGTTATAATACTCACCCGCATACGATGATTGTCTCTTTCAAACGGCCCGCTTGTTGCCCTTCAAATATAACCCCAACGTATTTGCTTTATTGCAACCTAAAAAAAGCGTTACGATGCAGGATACCCAATGATAGTAACGAGATGTTGTTATACCATCCTCATCACAAAGACGCAGGATTTAAGGTGTGGTGCTTTATCTCCTCCTGATAGTAACTCATTGTTTGCATACGCACCATGATGTCATGTCAATGACTGACCCAAGAATGTGATGAAAGAGAGAATAAAGAACAATACCAGGGAATGGATCTATACAACCAACAATCCATTTCACCCATTTCAATAGCAGAAAAAATGTGCATGGACCAATCCCGCTATCGGCGTGTGGAACGAAAAGCGTCATGCACTTGGTTCACTTGTTGTACCCCGCCCATCCCATCAAGATGTTGTGTGTGTGTGTGTGTGTGTGTGTGTGTGTTTATATTATGGATGTAATACAATATTACTATCGATACAATCGATGACATACCACGAAGAACGCCAACAAACCACATGAAATGCTCTATTAGGTAGATAAAAGGGAAGCAGTAGAGGGATAAAGCCTGTGCAAGCTTCGTTTACCAATAGTACGCTCCACCTAGAGCTGCAATGTGACCCATGTGCCACGCAACTTTCTTTTTTCGTCCTTTACCTCCTCGACTCTCCCTCCCTCGCTCTCGCACTTGTTCTCTTTTTTAACGTTTGTGCACCCTCGCTGATTCCTTGTTTCTTTTGCTTTCTTTTTCATCTTTGAGCAATGACCCGGGTAAGTTGGGTTTGACTTTTTCGCCCCCTCATTGACTCTTGCTCATTGACTTTTGCTTAGGTTGCTCGAAAGAAACTCGTTGTAGTCGGTGACGGTGGCTGTGGCAAGACCAGTTTACTTGTGGTTTACAAAAGAGGCGCCTTTCCAGAGGTAAAAAAGATCACTTTTGGGGGTATAGGAAAGGAAGAAGGATTGCGTTTACTCATGGATAGTAGCGTTATGTTCCCACTGTATTTGAGAATTATATTGCAAGTGTTCAACTCGATAACAAGACGATCCAGCTGGCGTTGTGGGATACTGCAGGCCAGGAAGACTACGACAGACTGAGACCGCTCTCTTATCCCGAGACTGATGTCGTTTTGATTTGCTTTGCCATTGATCAAAGAACGTCCTTCACCAATGTACAGGATAGGGTATGATATCATCATCAAATGGGAAAGTTTAAGGATATATATATATATACTCACATGTTGATCTCCCCAATGGTATCTTAGTGGCTTCCCGAAGTAACCCATTTTTGTGAGGGCGTTCCCAAGCTCCTCATAGGCACCAAGATTGATCTACGTGATAACGCCACCAGAATCGCTCAGTTGAATGCGTTGGGTAGTCAACTTATCACTTATGAGCAGGTAAGCAAAAAGCGCTCATTGTGTTTTACACATGAATGAAAATAGGGTTAACAATGAAACCATAGGGTGAACGTCTTGCAAAGGAGATTGGAGCAAAATACCATGAATGCAGTGCTATGCTCAACAAAAATGTGAATGAAGTCATCGAAGCGGCTACCAGAGCTGCCATGTCAGGCGGTATCATGAAGCTGCAAAAAAAGTTGTGCACGCTGTTGTAATCATCTTTTATTAGATCTTGCCCTTGTTGTATTCCTAAATTTGTGTATACCCGTTACCCCTATTGTTGTTTTATCTATTGTGCCATTCTCAACAATAAAGCACGCTTGAAAAGAAAACGTTTACAGATCATCGTGTAGTCCATAGACCTATGCACGTACGTTGTTTTTGTTCATCACTTTGCCAAAACAAAAAAGGCGCATTGTCATACATGAATATAAACTTTAATTGAATATTTACAGTGCACAAGCGTCCATCAAACAAGAGAGGCGGTCTCATGCCCTGCATCCCAAAACTAGTAAATCATCCAGCTAAGCAGCACTACTACTCGTCATTTGAAGGGTCATTCTACATTTCAAATTGACACACAGCCTGTCATTCCTAATAGCACCAATTGATGATAATGCAATGTTGTTGATAAAAGAAAAAGAAAACTACGGCTATTATTAATCTCTTCTACGTCGTCGTTGAGAGCGCTCCCATTCCTTCCATGGTCTTGAATGTTTCATCCATTCGTCCCGCTCTTCCCTTTCGCCTTCCAATACAGGGTTAACATTGTTCAACCAGGGATGATGCAACATGTCGATCGCTTGCACGCGCCGCTCGTACCGCAGCATCGGCATTAGAAAACTCTCAATCTCTTCGGCATCGTCACGATTGAAACCGTATTTCTCATAGAGGACGTCCTTCAGGGGCCAATAACGCAGCCGACTAATATGTCGCAATTCGCCTTGTCGATTGAAAAATTCCCTTGAGTCTTGTCCAGAAAGTGCAAATCGTCGAGGAATGGGTCCAACTAGTTCAATGATCTGTGCAAGGTGGTCTATAATGCATGGTCAATAAACGCTTGATAAAGGATATAAAACTCCACTTGCCATCATCACGGCTGAATCGGGATCCTTTTTGAGGGTCAAACAAGTAATCACCAGTCAAGAGCTCAAATATCTGAAATGCAAAAACATCTTTAACAATCCGACATGATGACCATGCAGGCCGTGTATGCGTGTATGTGTGTGTGTGACATTGTTACCATGCATGCCAAACTCCAGATGTCTGCAGTAGCGTCCCATTTAGCTCCCAAAAGCACTTCAGGTGATCGATATTGACGAGTCTGGATATCTTCAGTAAAATGATGGTTCACCCAACATGCGTTGCCAAGGTCTGCAATCTTGATCTTGATATCATCCATGCATTTGGTAGGTCGACGATCACGAGAACTATGTAAGAATATATATTAGCAATGAGCTTTATGCCGTGTGGAGATTCTCTGTACCTGGAATATGATTGTGATCTGCGAGAAGAGTGATTGCGTCCCCTATGGTGATCTCTTTTGGCATCGGAGGACAATGGTTGCGAGGCTACAGGCTTAACACGAGTACGACGATCCTTACGTTGACGACTGCGACCACGACTTGGCTCATTATCTGGGAATGAAGCGTCCTCACTTTGATCATCATGGATATCCTGTGCAGTAGATTCACGTAAAAGTTCTTCAGCATTGTCGAGGTACATGAGCACATTCTCAGGTTTGAGATCGGTATGGATAATCTGGCATATGCGATGCAAATAATCGAGACCAAGGAGCATTTGCTTGGATATCTGCTTGACAAGACGGATAGGGAGACCTCGATGCTTGTAGCGCTTGATCAAGGCAAGAAGATTTTCACCCAGGACTTCAAATGTCATGCAAACATGTGTACCATTCTGACCCTTGACCATGAAATGATCCTCTATAGCCGTAACGAATTGAGCCCCCAATGCCTTTGGATCACTTTCAGCCACGCGTTCCAATAACTTGATTTCATCCAAGGCCGTTTCCGTGTAATGCTTTGCAGACTTGACGACCTTCATTGCATAATGTCTCCGCGTCCTGCCCAAGAGTCAAAAAACAACCGTCTCCATCTGTTCCTTTCTTTTCTTGATAAAAGAAAAAACGAGTCGCTGCTTACTGTTGATCTTGCACGAGCCACACTGTGGAAAAGTGACCCCATCCTAGCTTCCGTACAACCTTGTATCGTCCATTCTCATACAACTCTCCCACTCGTACTGGATGGTATCCACCTGTCTTGTAGTCTCCTGGATCTTCTTCTTCCTCACTCAATCCATCAGATCGAGACGAGTGGTGAGAAAAGGACCGTTGTCGTTTGTATTGCATAGCTTTGCCTTTCTCGAGTCTATATACAATAAAAAAATGCGTTATTTTTCATCATTTCATCCACCTATTGCATATCACCACTTACGAGGTTCTCGAATAACTACGCGCACGCTTATACACACTTCGGCTTGAATGACCACGGCGATGGGTCGTCGGTTTGTCAGAGGTTTGGATCCACGATCGATCTGGAAAAACGCCAACCCATCAACCTGATGCCGCCCAATACTGTTTCTGTGCAGAGTAAGGACTTACCTTTGTGATCGGAAGGCATATTTGAGTGGGAGAGAGTATATCCTTGAAGAGAAACAAAGAAAACAAAGAGAAAAAGAACCAAAGGGGGAAACGCAAAAAAGTACTTTTACTCTCCTCCGTCCTCCTCTGCCCAAATTGGACGACGTAGCACAGCAAATTCCCCTCCTGACGATCCTGGTTATCCCACATCTCCATTTATCAATGTAAATCAGGTAGTTGATATTATCAGCATTTCACTCAATAAAGCTATCTAACATCAAAAAGCAACCCAATCTAGTTAGTGTTATCTGGACCCGATGCAACAAGTTGTTGTTGTCTACTACATTATGCATGATATTAAACGCTGTCCTTTGTGTTAATGCAGAACCACTTTGCGACGTTGGTGCGTTCTTTCACTTGGTCTTGAGATTCCTCTTTCTTCCAAAAGCCATTTTTTACTAGCATAGATTACGCTGTTGCTATATGCCTCTTTTCATCCAAGAACCCTCATACAATGTGCTAAGATACGAATAAAGAACTCTCCAGAGTCACATTTATTTATTATCATGATGGAATAACAAGGTTAAGAAGATGGCACATTTATTCTCGATGACATGAAAAAGGATGATGAAGGAGGGGATGAATATAGTCTAACTACAGCCGCCATCGGACTTGGTTGCCCAGACAACCACCACCCATTTAAGCCAGGAGCGCTCACGAGTTCCACCACAACTCCACCTTTCGCTCCGTTGACTGACACGTCCTTGCATCATGAATATCGATGAAATGTTCAAGGTAATAAACAACTGCCATTGACTGTAGAGAATATAGAGACGCTCACCGATCCAACCAGATCCCGTCCATCCCTAGTGGACGCAACAAACGCAAAATGCCTGCAACTCCCGATGTCGCCTTTCTTGAAAGCTACAGCGCCAATTCGGATACTCAGGCTGAGAGCAGCAGCGATGCAGCAGCACGCAAACGAAGAAACGTGACGATTGAGGATGAAGACGAAGATACGGCGGGTATGGTGGAATATGGCGTACAAGACGTGGTGGAAGAAGATGATGAAGAAGGCCGTTTCTTTGGAGGAGGATTGACTGATGAACAAAGTCGATTATTGGATCTTGTGGATCAATACGAAGATGAAGAGGCAAGTGATCTTCAATCAGGAAAAATGCACATACACACAATCTAATCGAATAATATCATTGATAGACTGAAGCATTGTCGGCAACATCCGTCAAAAAGATGATCCTCAAATTTGAAAAGGCTATCAACAAGAACCAAGACCAACGCGTACGATACGCTGATCAGCCTGAAAAGTTTATGGAATCAGAAGCCGACTTGGATGAGGAGGTCAAGAACTTGCTGACACTGACTCAGGCACCCCACTTGTATCCTGAGCTCGTCAAACTTGGCAGTGTCGCTTCTATCATATCTTTGCTGAGTCACGAGAACACAGATATCGCCATTGATGCCATTGACCTCATCAACGAGTTGACGGATGAAGATGTCGGTTTATCAGAAGATGAATTGGAGAGATCCGAAGAAGCAACAAATGGTGTCAAGATCTTGGTGGATGCCCTGGTATGTATATGTGAGGTCGTTCGCTTATTTCATACTAATCCCTTCCATCATATAGCTTGAAAATGAGATGCTTGAACTCCTAGTCCAAAATCTGGGACGACTTGATGAGAATGAAGAAGCTGATCGACAAGGTGTTTTCAAAATCTTGGGTAAGAAAGAGAGATTGGATACCAGTGAGATAGGGGAAGGCTAACAAAATATATGCAGGCATTCTTGAAAATTTGCTTGGTCTTGATCCTCAGCTGGCCGAACGGATTGCTTTAAAGACTGAATTCCTGCCATGGTTGTTGAAACGCATACAAACCAAGGGCTATGATTCCAATCGTGGTTACGCAAGTGAAATATTGTCCATCCTATTACAAGATAGCCGAGGTAGTTTATTGATGGTGGCGGTTATGATCTATGGATATGGGTACTCAATGATGGTAATTAGATATTCGATTGAAGCTTGGGGAATTGGAAGGCATTGATATACTCTTACGAGCATTATCGGTAAGAAAAAGGAACGGGATGTATGGATCGTGGTATTGATCCTCGTTATAGAGCTATAGAAAGAAGGATCCTGAGGACGATGATGAAACAGAAATGGTGGAGAACTTTTTCAACGCCCTATGCTCCATGTTGAATGAACCAGAATCCAAGCAACAGTTTTTGGAGGGGGAAGGTGTTGAACTCATGGTTATCATGCTAAAGTAAGTAGAGCAACCATTGAAGGCTGAACAATAACTGAACTTTGCCTGTTATAGAGAACGAACATTGGCACGCATTCGAGCAATGAAGGCCTTAAACTATGCATTGAGCGGCGAGGCGGGTCGAGGAAACTGTTTACGCTTTGTCGAAGCTATGGGTCTCAAAGTATTATTCCCCATTTTCATGGGCAAGGTAAGTTGTAACAGCTGGATTTTTTTGATCTCGTATACTAACGACTTATCATAGGGCATCAAAAAGCTTAAAAAGACGCATAGCAAATCATTTGTGGAAACCGAAGATGAAGGTAAGAATGAACAATGGGTGAACATGTACCAGATGATCTGATTGGGTTAAATTAGAGCACACAATGTGCATTATCCTGTCATTAATGCGCAACCTATCACGAGAAGACGTGGGACGACTACGACTGATCCGTAAATTCACTGACGACGATTATGAAAAGGTGGATCGATTATTGGAAATGAAGGAGTTCTATGAATCCAAGGACAGCCGAGTACGAGAAGAGATCGAGAAGGATTCCAAGGATCTGGATGATGAAGAGCGAGAAGAGATGCAAGAAGAATTCTATTTACGACGATTGGATGCTGGTCTTTTTACGCTTCAACGTGTCTGCTTGGTGATTGCAGCTCTATGTAAAGAAGATGAAGGCGTCAAGGCAAGGACCATGATGTTGCTCAAGAGACAAGGAAGCGAGATATCAAGTATATTCAGAATCATAGAGGAGGAAACCGCTCTTATGGCCGACTTTAGCTACTTGCAGCGTATGGCAGCTGGTGGAGCAGTAGAGCCTGATGCCCAGCGATAAGAATGGCATCCTCATCATCAATAAAACATGAGATTGTGTTTTTTTAATTATATTGCCTTTTATCGAAACCGAGCGTATCCACAATATACACACACGCCACACACAAATGTGATGAGATGAAGAAAGGAACAGGACAAAGGGTGGTGGGGGGAATTCTCTTTCTTTTCTCTAGCAAAGATCAACCCTTTATTTCTTGCCAGCAGCAGCCTTGGCCTTCTTGGTACCACGGAACTTCTTGGCACGGTTCTTCTTTTCCTTACGTTGCTTACGACCACCCTTGGGTGCCTCAGCAAGACCAATCTGTAATGAAATAGATGATGAGATAGGCTGCATAATGCATCTCAAATAAATATATATCACTTACGCGAACAAGGCGATACTTGGGTTCAAACTTCTTCAAAGCCTCAACGTTGTCGTAGATAAGAGCAAAACCAGTAGTCTTTCCACCACCAAAGTGGGTCTTGAAACCAAAAACGGAAATGACTTCCTTGTTGGCCTTGTACATTTTAGCCAACTTGTCGCGGAGCTCATCCTTGGAAATGCTGGGGCGAGCGGGATGAATAACGTCAACGACCATTTGCTTGCGTTGGAGCAAACGGTTGGTAAGGAACTTGCGAGTGCGGATAGTAACGGTAGTGTCGGCCTGAATAGAATGTATTAGCATAGGGTTGCTATGATACGGGCTGACGAGGTCAGGTCGATGGAAGGCGTCTGTGGTGTATTATTTTTTTTGTTGCTGTATCTGATTCATCCATCGATTCATCCTATTCATCCATTCATCGAATACATTCACCACGCCATGGTTGCCATCGTATCCCTCATCATCATCATTCAATATCCAACATACCATGTCGAAAAGAGGGGGTTGGCTATAGCCTTCTCACACCGATCATGTTCACCCGCCTTCCCCCAATCTAGAAACCCCGACTATACAACCTCATGCGCACGGTGCACACACACAATCAAGCCTGTCAACAATCAAGGAAAATGCATCGTATCTTTTAATCTAGCTTGCCAACACTATCATTGCAGCAATAAATGATTTTGGAATATGAGTGTAACTTGTATAGATAGATATAAACTGGTATTTTTCATAAAAGAAAAGGTGCCCTCTACTTTAAAGCTACATAAAAACAGGGATGTGCCCAACATTAGTCACCGTTTTGTAACCCAATCCAATCCTTTAACTTACAATAGCATCCATCTTTGTAAGTACATTCAATGTAGCTGCAACGACCTCCAAGGACAATTCAGAGCCAGGACGTATATCATTCTTTGCACCACTTCCGGCAAATGGCCAGGTAGAGAAATCATTCATGAGCTCGTCCACCTTATTGAAAGCTTGTTCTCGTAGATCAGGTTGCATATATAACAAGGCGTTCTCGAGTACGTTGGCTGCATATGCTGCACAAATCATGCATACTGTGCGTAGATAAGCGTGTGGAACGTCTGATTGGGAATCGATAGATGATGCTGAGACACGAGTGACAAGCATTGTACATACACGTTTGATAATCTCCTCTTTGCAAGCTGTGTCTGCGATAGGGTGCGTTGCCATGTCGAATAATAAAAAGTTGCGTTTCTCTGTTCGCAAGATGCCCTTGTCCACCAATCCTTTTGCCAAACGTTCCCTCACTTGCTTGAGCTGGTATCCGATCTTCATGACATTCCATGTCTCGCCTAGAATCGTCTCCAATCATTTGAGTCTCGACCTTTTGGTTGGCTGATGATCCTCCCCGCTTCCCCCACTCTTCTTGGACACATACCGCTCATCAGATCAACCCAGCTGGCAACGCTCATCTTTTCACTGATCTTCATCATCTTCAAGGCTTCATCCAGTAACACCTCGCCTGTGAGTTTGTCGTTGATCACCTCAATATATCGATCTGTCAGTGGGTATTTCCTTCGGTTGGAATCCTTGACCATAGCAATACGTCCTCGAAGAGCAAGCTCCATCACAATACATCCACGTAACGCATAACTGATACTGTCGTTCCAGAATGATAAATAACCCTGGATCAAGGCGTTAGCTGTGATATCGATGTGTGTGTGCACTCATATTCACTGACCTGTCTATCCTTAAGACCGAGTAATAACACCTCTTCCATGAGTGTGAGTCGAGGTGTGCTTTTGCTATCGTCAATGTCGTCAGGGTCATAGGCTATTTTCTTTTCTGATGATGGTGAAGTGGCGTTGTGATGAGGTGAATGGGAACCATCGACCGCGTTATTGTCATCTGTGCTTGACGAAGCACCTGCTACCCGTCGTCGTGTGATAGTTGACATTGTGTTGCTGCTATTATCAATGTAGAAATGGTGCTGAATTGGAGGGAATATGGGCCACGAGCATTAATAGCAAAAAAAGAACAAGGTGCTTTGAAACAATGAGACGATGTGTCCAATACTCATGCCCGCCAGTCTTACTGAATTAGGCCAATACCATTCACGCGCATATTCATTACTCCCCCTTTCCATCACACACACACACACACACACACACACACACACACACACAGCATATATACTTTGCATATATGGGGAGATGATTACTTTTTTTACACTCTAAATCATGCGATAAAAGGTGAATCAGATTCTCAGCCAAAGCTACTACATTAGGGCTGAGCAGAGGTACCTTTTATCCGATGGAATGGTTCTATCAATGAAATTCCGTGGAACAATACTGATTTTTTATATCGCAACAACAAAAACTATGGAGCATAAATAACACGCAAGGTATTGGTATTGCCAATGCCTTTTTTTTTCCACAAGAATACTAAGGTGGATGGATTGTTGGATGATACATAAACGAGCGCAGTTGAAGCCTTGTGTGCACGTAAAAGTTACCTTTAAATAATGCATTTGTGTTGCCTTTGAATGTATTGCTTGACCTAAACTGGTTCCGGAAGTTCAGACAACAATGAAGAAGATGGGAGAGGGTCTCGTTAACATTAACTGATAAGTAAAGGATCCACTGGTAAGGTACCTCCAAAACATCATTGCACTCCTATCCAACTTTATGCAAAGGGAAGTCGTTATATCACCATCCTGCGATTTGGGGGTGGCGATGACCTGCTGTCACCATCGGAGGATGAAATAGATGTCAAAGAGCACATTCTACTATTATGCTACTTTTTATACGTATACGACCCTATACCATTTGATGATACTGCAAAATATTGTATGTACGTGGATATATTAAAAGCATCATTTTACGTCTTGGCAGTCGGTGAGAATGAGCACAATGATTTATTCTAGGCTGCAGAAGTACTTGATATTATATCAACTCTACTACTAAAGTGCCATGCTACCAGTAGCAAAGAGTGATATCCTCCGCCTGTTCAGCGACAATTCCGTCATAGTCTTTTTTGTCGATCGTGCATTTCCAGCGGACGCACATGTCCTTTTCTTCGTTTGCCTTGCTGCACCAATATGGGTAACCCCCACTTTTGCATTGAAGTCTGCTTGGGGGATCTATGCTGATAACGCCATAACTGGATTCCCCAAAACAGTCCTTGAATGTTTCTTGGCCCTTCTTGTACTGCTTGCATTGAGCACCCGTGAGAAGCACCAGATCGAAATAGTTCCCGTAAGTAGGGTCCTTGTAGGAACGTAGACTATCTCTGTTCGCTTTGCACTTGAGCGCTCCTTATGAAGTTACTGGTGTGGCCATCAAGGTCAGCGCCAATGCAAAAAATTTCAACATGCTTGCTTGAATCGATTGAAAGTGGAGAGTGAGTTGAGAAAGTGATAAGTATGGTCTTGCTGTATGGAGATTTGGGAAGGCAGGAGTGGTTGATTTGCTGAGCAAGAACGTTGAATAGGCTCGTCCTATTTATATACGTGAGGATCGAAAAAAAAAAAAAAAAAAAAAAAAAAAAAAAAAAAAAAAAAAAAAAAAAAAAAAAACGGAAGAACACTAAACGATCAAGGGTATACGAAGAAAGGGGCTGTCGATGGGCCAAGATGTGAACGCCCAACGCTCGGAAGGTTCAAGGGGGTTTACAAGAGAAGGAGAACAGAAATCTTATACGATGTATGCAGAAGATGTATACTGAGCAGATGCATTGACATGCTATTTCGTGGCGTTCAAGTATCCATCTCAAGGCCAAGCATGAGGTGATTTGTCTCGTAAGCAGAGAGATAGTTACGGAAGTTTACAGAGGGAGACAGGGAGGAAGTCAGAGATAGAGCAAAGAGAGATGAATGCAAGAACGAATCAAGGAACAGGAGAAGTGCATAAAAGAGAGAAGGGATGTTCAAAACCAGTGGTAACTGACTTGCTGCAGCCAGGCGTTCGAAGGTGACTTTGATCCTTTGATGCGAGAAGGCAAAACACTGAATCTTTATGTTTGTTAACAAGCTACAACTCTGCTACTACGGAGCATAAATAACACGCAAGGTATTGGTGTTGCCAAGACCACTTTTCCAGCCTTGGACCGCAATAACAGCTTGACCATGCTTAAGCATGCCATATTTCATTGCTTGCTCCATACCAAATATCAAACTACAAGACCAAGATGATTCCCACATAAAATCACAGATTAGTAAAGAAGATAATAATTCAATAACTGTTATAACTACCGTGCATCCACATCTTCTTGCCAAGGTGCATGATCAGAAGGACTGGCCAGATGAGCTGCGCTAACAGTAAGATGATTGCTGCTACTGTGTGTCGCAGAGGATGATGAAGGCTTGTTGTAATAGAAGGGGAAACAACCACGCGACAAATGAGCTTGACGAGCTGTTTGTGGATTACGAGTAACGACGACAATGGGTGCCTTGGGTCTGTACTTGCTAATCAATCTATTGTTTTTCGATTAGTTCGCTACTATGGGATCGCTATTGCCTCTGCATGCTCTATATCACGTACCTTGCACTATTACCAGAGGTGGTCAACACAATGATAACTCCAGCATTTTGTTCGTTGGCGGCACTGACAGCAGCACATGCAACCGTTTCAGTCGTCTCCGTTGGAAGTGATGTGAGGGATCGCATCTCATTAAAGACAGCAGGATAGCATAACACTGACTCAGCCATCATACAGACGTTATGCATGGTGCGCACGGCTTCTTCAGGATAATTGCCTTTGGCCGTTTCTCCTGACAACATCACGCAATCAGCTCCATCCAAGATAGCATTGGCAACATCTGACACTTCAGCACGTGTGGGGCGAGGATTGTACTATGCAAAACAAAGGATCCTTATTCAATACACGCTCGTTGGACCCTTTTTGCGACTGCTTACCGTCATCGATTCAAGCATTTGTGTTGCACTAAACAAAAGGCATGGCGTGTTAATGCGAGTTGTTGCAACTTGTACCACATGGAATATAAGGAAGCTTACCAAATGACGGGCTTGCCAGCAAGGTTACACTTGGTAATCATCATCTTTTGGGCGATAAAGACTCGTTCCAATGGAATCTCAATGCCCATGTCCTATTTGGTTGCAAGTGTAAATAAACAAGAATGCAGAAAAATGAACACACCATCACCACCACTTACGCCCCGAGCCACCATAACGCCATCCGTCTCTTGCAAAATGTCATCAAAGTTTTGAACTCCCTGATGGTTTTCAATCTTGGCAATAATCTTGATATGCTTTCCATCCTCTCCTAAGACTTGACGGATATCACGAATATCTTGTCCACTGCGAATAAAAGATGCAAACACCATGTCGACGCCATTCTTGACACCAAATCGCAAATCTGCCTTGTCCTTTTCTGACAAGGCTGGCAAATCCACATCCGTACCAGGAAGATTGACGCCTTTGTGAGCACACAGCTTGCCACTGTTACGTGCCCTGACTCGGATTTCATCACCATCCACCGAGAGTACATCAAACGATAAAACACCATCATCGACGTAGATCATTTTGCCAGGCTTGATCACCTTGGGAAGATTCTTGTAATCCATGTACATCACTTGGTCATCACATATATCCTTGTATTGCTCGTCGACGCTGAAAATCATCTCGTGACCAGCGCTGATAGCCACCTAAAACAAGCATAAATGAGTGGCACTCACTTAAAATATATAGGAACCCCCTTGTATTTACCTCGACATTATCACGCATGTTTCCGGTGCGGATTTCGGGTCCTTTGTTGTCCAATGCAATGGCTGTTTCGCGACCCGGGTACACTAATGGCATTTCATTAACAACCTGCTCACACGCTTTCTCAGCCTCACCCCTTCCCAACAAACTTACGCTGCACACTTTTGCGGGTGTTGTCAATAACGGATTGGTGATACTAGATGAATGAATGGGTGTGTGTGTGTAAATATAACACGCTCAGTCTTGTGCGTCTTGCGGCATGTCAAGCCTTATCTGAGATTACCTCGTACGTGCCGTGTGAAAAGTTCATCCGAACCACATTTAGGCCAGCGTTGCGAAGCTTGGTGATCATTTCAACACTGTTTGTCTTGGGACCTGTTGGGGTGTGTATCAGTATGCATATCGTAAATACGGTTGGAAACGGGGGTCTTCTCACCAATAGTGCCAATAATAGTTGACTTGCGAACTGCTTCAAGCTCAACATTCACGTTCATTTGGGCCAGCCATTGGATACTGGAAGTCACCTCTGGAGTGATGATAGGTGCCATGATTTCGTTGGAAAAAAGTTGAAAAGGAAAAAGAAAAAGATGCGTTATAGAATGCCATGCATGGGTTGGTCCCTTTTTCTCTCTCTTACTTCTCAGTTACTGTGCGACCAAACCAAGAAAGGAAAGGTGCTTATCATGTTGCATGGTGGCACGTCGACAAATAAATGCTACATGAAACACGTAAATAAACACACAGACGCGCATATTGATAGAAAACCAGGACATACATGAATGAGCCCTTATCTCCATCTCTCGTTGTAATGTGGACAAAGTAGAAATGAAATAACATCGTTTTAATGAGTGAAATCAGCAGTGGTGTGGTGTGCATTATTGGAAGTAGCATCAGGCCATGATATTTGATATACAATGATGAGGGAAAGTGTGCAATCTTCTCGGGTATAAATGACAAATCTGCATGTGGTGTTCTCAACCAGAGCTCAATCCAGAATCAGAACGCATGTATATGCTGGTATCCATCTCCTCTGTTGCTTGGCGAAGTAAAACGCTCTCCATCACCGCCTTACGCTCTTGGGTATTCTATTACATCCGGTATGTAAGTTGTTGTTTGGATCATAAAGATTGTTATCTGCTCTTACCTCGAGTCTTTCGAATAAATGTGTGATGATGCTGTTCCGGCGTGCTAATAAATCTTCCAATTGTTCCTTCTCTTCAGACAATTTGGCATGTGCTTCTTGTATGTTTTGTAACCGACAAGCCTCTCGTTCAAGATCCCGATCCCGATCCTCCAATTCTTGTTGTAACTCCTTGTTTAAGGGAATTACTACGCCCGCACCAAAATCCCATCTCGCCCGCACCAAAAAAAATAGGCATGCTAGTCATATACTCAGATCAGCCAATTAATATAAAATGATATAAACACAGCACCTTTATGCCCTCGCTGGCATAATGTCACGTGCATTATTCATCATACCCGCACCATTTTTGCACTTGAGTCTTTCATGCAATGCATCCATCATGGCACATGTATATGTCCACCATGCCCGCACCATTTTTGCACTTGAGTCTTTCATGCAATGCATCCATCATGGCACATGTATATGTCCACCATGCCCGCACCATTTTTACACTCGAGTCTTTTATGCATTTACGATTAATTCGAAAGCGTTGTATTTTGTAGCATGGTGTCATAATAATGGTGTCATAATAGTCAGGATGAAGTCATCACTTATTGCTTAACTATGGGGAGTACATGAT
>JNEU01000681.1:0-10283 GCA_000697475.1 Lichtheimia corymbifera B2541
TCCCTTGGAGAATGGTGATACTATGCGTTCTGCCATCAAGCAAGTTGCCTCTGGTCGTTTTGGTGTCACCAGCTTTTACTTGTCTGATTCGGATGAATTGCAAATCAAGATGGCTCAAGGTGCAAAGCCTGGTGAAGGTGGTGAATTGGCTGGTACCAAGGTATCTGAAGAGATTGCAAGCACTCGTAAGACTACTCCTGTAAGTATATATCTATATAACAATTGATATAAGAGGTATTAATCATTCATTCATGCAACAGGGCATCGGTCTTATCTCTCCTCCTCCTCACCACGATATCTATTCCATCGAGGATTTGAGTCAACTCATCTATGACTTGAAGTGCTCCAACCCACGTGCTCGTGTCTCTGTCAAGCTTGTCTCTGAAGTGGGTGTCGGCATTGTCGCTTCTGGTGTTGCAAAGGCCAAGGCTGATCATATCCTCATTTCTGGTCATGATGGTGGTACTGGTGCTTCTCGTTGGACTGGTATCAAGTACGCTGGTTTGCCATGGGAATTGGGTCTTGCCGAGACTCATCAAACGCTGGTGCTCAACGATTTGCGTGGTCGTGTCATTGTCCAAACTGATGGCCAAATCAAGACCGGTCGTGATGCTGTTGTTGCTTGTTTGCTTGGTGCGGAAGAGTGGGGCTTTGCAACTACTCCTTTGATTGCATTGGGTTGTACTATGATGCGCAAGTGCCACTTGGTAAGTAAATGCATATCCACTCTACTATTACACATTTGCTTACACATAAAATTAGAACACTTGCCCTGTTGGTATTGCTACCCAAGATCCTGAATTGCGCAAAAAGTTCCAAGGTGAACCCGAGCACGTTGTCAACTTTTTCTATTACCTTGCTGAAGAGATGCGATCCATCATGGCACAACTTGGTTTCCGCACTATCAATGAAATGGTCGGCCATGCTGAAAAGCTGCGTGTCAACGAATCCTTGCGTACTTTCAAGACTGCCAACCTTGATCTGTCACCTATCCTCACTCCTGCTTCTTCTCTTCGTCCTGGTGTCGCCAATGTTTGTGTCACCAAGCAACGCCACAACTTGCATACTCGCCTTGACAACTTTTTCGTCGATGAAGCTGAAGCTGCTCTCACCAAGAAGGAAAAGGTCTTTATTGAAGCCGACGTCGTCAACACCGATCGTGCATTGGGTACCACTCTTTCATACAATGTGTCCAGACGTCATGGTGAAAAGGGCTTGCCTGAGGATACTATCCACGTCAAGATGACTGGTTCAGCTGGTCAATCATTCGGTGCATTCTTGGCTCCTGGTGTCTTCTTCGAACTTGAAGGCGACTCCAATGATTATGTCGGCAAGGGTCTCTCCGGTGGTAAACTCGCCATTTATCCTCCCAAGAATGCTACCTTCAAGTCTGAAGAAAACGTCATTATCGGCAATGTCTGCTTGTATGGTGCTACCTTTGGTCAAGCCTTCTTCCGTGGTGTTGCTGCTGAGCGTTTCTGTGTCCGTAATTCAGGTGCTCGTGCTGTTGTTGAAGGTGTTGGTGATCACGGTTGTGAGTACATGACTGGTGGTCGTGCCGTTATTCTCGGTAGCACTGGTCGCAACTTTGCCGCTGGTATGTCTGGTGGTATTGCCTACGTCTTGGATCTTCAAGGTGACTTTAAGCAAAAGGTCAACATGGAAATGGTGGCTCTTGAGACTGTCAATGACATTGAGCGTATTGCCGAGTTGCGTGATATGATCGAGGATCACCGCCACTACACTGGCTCTGAAATTGCTGATCGTATCCTCAAGGACTTCAACGCCTACTTGCCCAAGTTTGTTATGGTCATGCCTCTCGAATACCGCAACTTGCTCATTAAGGAACGTGAGGAGAAGGAAAAGGCTAAGCAAGAAAAGAAGGTTGAGGAGAAGCCCAAATGCGAACACAAGCCTGCTGCTCCTGTTGAACCTCAAGTCGAAGATGTTGAAGACAGCATTTTGGATGAAAAGGCCATTCAAGAACGTCGTGCTAAGCTTGATAAGGTGCGAGGTTTCATGAAGTACAAGCGCCGCAATGAAGGGTATCGCAATGCCAAGAAGCGTGGATCTGATTGGGAGGAAATCAACTACCGCCTCACAAGATCGCAGTTGCATGAACAAGGTGCTCGTTGTATGGATTGTGGTATTCCTTTCTGTCAATCCGATACCGGTTGTCCTATTGGTAATGTCATCCCCAAGTGGAACGAACTTGTGTACAAGGACAACTGGCGCGATGCTTTGGATCGTCTCATGATGACCAACAACTTCCCTGAATTCACTGGTCGTGTATGGTAAGTCTTTTATTTCATGTGTGTATATCTTTATCTTATCTAACGTCCCCTGCAGTCCAGCTCCATGTGAGTCGGCATGCACTCTAGGAATAAGCGAGCCCCCTGTTGCCATCAAGAGCATCGAATGTGCCGTTATTGATCGTGGTTTTGATGAAGGATGGATCAAGCCTAATCCCCCAGCACAACGCACTGGCAAGAAGATTGCTATCATTGGTTCTGGTCCCGCTGGTTTAGCTGCTGCTGATCAACTCAACAAGGCTGGTCATTTGGTTACTGTCTATGATCGCAATGATCGTATGGGTGGTCTTTTGATGTATGGTATCCCCAACATGAAGCTCGACAAGAAGGTGGTTGATCGTCGTCTCAATTTGCTTGCTGCTGAGGGTATTACCTTTGTTCCCAATGCCAATGTTGGTGTTGATATTGATGCCAACAAGCTTCGTGATGAGAATGATGCCCTTATTGTTGCAACTGGTGCCACCTGGCCACGTGATCTCAAGATTGCCGGTCGTGAAGCCAATGGTATCCACTTTGCCATGGAATTCCTTCAAGCCAACACCAAGTCATTGCTTGATAGCAAGCTCCAAGATGGCAAGTACCTCTCAGCCAAGGACAAGCATGTCGTTGTTATTGGTGGTGGTGATACCGGTAACGATTGTATTGGTACTTCTATTCGTCACGGATGCAAGTCGGTTGTCAACTTTGAGTTGCTTCCTCAACCTCCTCAAACTCGTGCCAACGACAACCCATGGCCCCAATTTGCTCGTGTCCACAAGGTCGATTATGGTCACAGTGAAGTCCAAGCTCACTTTGGCAAGGATCCTCGTGAATACTGTGTCATGTCCAAGGAGTTTGTCAAGGATGCTGAAGGCAATGTCAAGGGTATTAACACTGTTCGTGTTGAATGGACCAAGGATGAAAATGGCCGTTGGTCTATGAAGGATGTTCCTGGCTCTGAAGAATTCTTCCCTGCTGATTTGGTGCTTTTGTCCATGGGCTTTTTGGGTCCTGAAGAAGCTCTTGTCAAGCAACTTTCTCTCAAGCAAGATGGTCGTACCAATATCGAGACTCCCAAGGGCAAGTACAGCACTTCAGCTCCTGGTGTCTTTGCTGCAGGTGATTGCCGTCGTGGTCAATCGCTCATTGTGTGGGGTATCAACGAAGGTCGCCAATGCGCTCGTGAAGTCGATCTTTTCCTTGAAGGCAGCACTTATCTTCCTGTTGCTGGCGGTATCAACAAGCGTGCTTAAATCCACTACATATAGTATTAGAAGGCATCGCATTGTTCTATGTATATAACAATCTCATTCGTAATAAATTATATTGCCCAAAAACAAAGGTGTGATTTATCGAGAGCCACTCTGAATAGGTGAATACGAGGAAAGAATATAGATAGCTTTGATACCTCAAATGTATGACAACATTAGCTTGATATAACTCGAATCCAGAAACAAAGAGCACAGATACAACTTAAGAATCACCTTCCATGCGCCAGGTGGATCTATCAGCTGTGATTTTCCATCGCTTCGACTCGGTACTCCAAAATCCTTGACCACTTTATCAGTTTGATCCATCATGACAACACTTCCCACGCCCGCTCACATATAAATACAAGGCTGTTGTCACCAACACTATTATACACCTTTCTTTCTACTTGTATTCATGCCATCAATGGCTTTTGGTAAGTCTCAAGGAAGTTCTTTAAGTGATCCACAAAATGGGGGTACTCAAGCGTACATCTTGTTTGTTTTCATCCATAGCTCACATTTCTGCTTTGTCACTTGAAGGGCTTATTCAATCGGCTGTACTCCTTGATGGATCCTTTGTAGTATATATTGATAAATGTTATTAAAAGGATGCCTTGTACATTTGTAGGCAAAAGGCAACAACCTTAATCCGTGGCTTCTTTGTGTGTGGCATAGGTACATGCCGTACCAGCACTTTCCTCTCTGCAATACATATATCCCTTTTGCTCCTTTCGTAATGTCTTCGGACGCAGAAGATGTTAACAGGCCTCTAGGCCCTGAATTCTTTCGTGTGGAAAAAGGCGCCAGTAAGCGTAATCGTAAAGTGCCAGCAACTACAGGGTGCTCATACACAGGTAGAAGGCGATGAGCATGCTTATATCATTAACGGCATGCTATACCGTGTCGCGAACACTATTTGGGGAAACAATGCATGGTCATGCACGACCTCAGTTCCGGAAGTAAAGTTTGTGAGTACTTGACTATTTTCGTTGGCCAACGTGGTGTACATCGCTTATTGATGGATCTTCAGCTACGCAGACAAGGACCAGGTTTCATGGCAGTGGGTACCACTACATGCACCATAAAGCATTACGGCTTTAATAGACACACTGTACGTACACGTACACTTGTATTTTATACAGGAAGAGTTCTAATCTACCGGGTATCATATAGAGCTATAGCTTGTGTGCAATCGATGCATCAAAATGAATGCTACCAACGTGTAAGTTCGATATATAGATATCGGTATGGACATTTCTTTTCTGATATATATTCCTTAGGTCGCCGATGAAAGCAGAGCACAGGCCATTCCTCAAACCTTTTCCCTCTTCGGGAGGTATTGGGTCTGTGTGCCACAAACTACGATTTCAGAAAGTATATCATAAGATTCGCTGTACCGAAATGGGTATGTACTTCTTTATTTGATGCTATTTGCAGCTAACGTTGTCTTTAGCGCGATTTTGAAGTGGGAGATCTGTACAAGGATAGTCGATACGATTATACCCATTATACTGACAATGTCATTCCGATTCAAACAAACATCGTTGATGGATGTAGCAAGTGAGCTAAGTACATTCTTTATGGGTGTTTATTGCAGTGATCGTGGTCTTCACTGCGCCAATGGTGCTCGAGGATTCGCGCTCAAATCCACTTTCTACGTCTATTTGATTCGGTTACTCTGGCATTGCGGCATCATCAATCCACGCATTCGGTATGTTGATCTGCTCACCATTCTTTTATATGGGAAGAGTAACACTAAACAAAATGGCCTTGCTTATAGCTTCAATGCACTGTTGACACAAATGCCAGTACGTTACAACACAGCTTTTCTTGGTGGTGTTACCTGGATCATATATAATGCAGCAATACGGCGTTTGATCGATGAAACTGGATTGCCATCTAGTCAAGTTACTGATACAGTATTGGATCGGTTTGTGAGTTTTATTTCTCCATTGCTTGCCTGCTTCGTCCTCGGTCTTAGTTACGGACATTGCTATTTGCACCACGTCAAGTTTCAGCACCCAACGTAGACCACGCCACTGAAACCAACTTTTGCAGATGCAACACCGGTGATAGCTATATCGAAATACCAAGATGGGGTATATAAGTATGACTCACCAATCAGTCCTTTTACCTCATTACAAGAAGGTCTCATCAAGGGAATGTAACAGTTCCAAAGGACGTCACAGTTTGGGGCTGTGACCCCGGTATACGGTCCTTTGTTGTCATGAGCAACACTTGCGGTAGCAGGGCTTCATTATCACCACCTTTTACCATTAATTTCAAGTCATCCGAGTATCATCATCATTCATATCATATCCAAGCAGCAAAAAATCGGTCCAAACGCCGTGATGAGCATGAGGAAATCAATGACACTGAAAGAACAATCACTCAGCATAATACAATATCGCAATGCAATGAGAGCAATAGGATTAAAATAAAGCATTGCTTATTTACGCACTTGATTAGACTTTGCCAGCTTGAGGATGTACATAATATAGCTTCGAAGATGAAATAATAAAGGTGGTTTGGTTATCGGTCATGCAAGAAGTATATGGCTTTTGTGATACAATAAGGAGGAGTAGGACGTCGTTGATGAGTGCGGGGTCTACACATACAAATTGGTTTATGCAGTTCGACCTTCTCCTATATCCAAGTGTGACCTGGAACCACTATTGTTATGCACGTACTTTGACACGCCTTCATTATTGGATGTTGTTCAGGTGCGTACCTTCCTAAAGGCAATCACCAACATTATCCATCTATGCAGCAACATGTCAAGGCCGTGTTTGTGTAACCACCGCATGCCATTTCACTCAGCTCTCCATTTTCCGTTAATGCAGCCGACACCATCCACCAGGAGGAAGCAGCTCCATCATGCTAGAGCATATGTAAAACATAAAGGTGTCTGCTTCTCATAATCTTCATAATGAAGCATGACGCCTTTATGAGAACTGAATTGATCAGCATATCCTCGAGCACCTTGTGTGAAAGTTTCAGGTTCGAGGGAGGCATTCTCAAGGTCCTGGACCGTCCTACCCTACATATACATCCGTCTGTTCATCGTCGGACGCTCGCATTTAAAGCTTCATAATGAAGCATGTGGTTTTTATTTGAATAGAGTTGATCAGCATGTTGAAGCCCACGGCCTGACCAAGTTTCACAATGGAGCTCGACAACCGCGGGGGTGTCCACTATACACCCTACTTGCGCTCCGTCCGACCAACGTTTCTCCTATATTTGGACCGCCGGATTCATTGGAACATCATAATGAAGCATACGGTTTTTAAATGAATGGAGTTGATCAGCATGACTCAGAGAACCTTCCTACCAAGTTTCAAGCTTGAAATGGGGAATCCCAAGATAATACATAGTAAATGACTTTTTCATAATTCCGGCGCTTTCCCAATTTCCGTCCGTCATAGTCAATCCCACATTATGCCCTCCCATTCGAAATTTTTAAATGAAGTGTGGGTTCTTTATTAAGACAAAGTTGTTCAGCATGTCCTCGAGCATCTTCTCACCAAGTTTGAGGTTGAAATGAGCAATTCCAAGATTTTGGATTAATATATAATATTCATGGATTTGTCTGACAGTGCCTGATCTATCTAATTTCCACCTCTTCCACTTCCAGCTGCTTCCCTCTTCTCAGTTCAACCGTTGCCCCATTCAAGTACGACTACAACCTGCGAACGATTGTCCTGCTTCAACCCATCATGTCATTGCTGCACCTGTCTTGATCCGATTGTCTTTGACTAAATGGCAACTGTATGGCGTGTACACCCCACTTCAACACACGCCTTTCTTGAAAGCACACAATGTCTTCCACACTCCTCTGCCACAACCAATCGTAATAGCATTCATTCCAGCAGTTACTATGAGCAATGGCTTTATTGTCTCAAACAGCGTTCACAATCTTGACACTCTACTACTACAACACGCTCCTCTGCCACAACCATCCCGTAACAGCAGCTTCCATTAGCAAGGTCTCCTTTGTCTCAAGTTACTTGCGGCCTCTTCACGTGGGCAGCTGATAGCCATTGTATAAAAGCTGCTTTATTTACGTGTGGCAACTTGCTATGACGCATACGACTTCTAATGGATGGTCCCATATCAGCTATCAAGTATCCCGCAATACAAGCACTCTTCGCCTTGTTGAGCTGCACTGAAAATGACCAAGAAAGAGAGAGATCAACACTTGGATGGAAAAAGAAGCATATCAGCAGCGATCACAAGGCTATCTTCAACCAACATTTTGGATTTGGATGGATGGATGCAATCAAGTGCAGTAATGTGGAATCCTGAAATGTTGCTTTGGCTACTTGGCTCGTCGTCAGCAGTAACGAACACGTGGATACGGCTGAGGATGATGATGGATTGGATGAGGTGGATGGCATGCATACGAGGGCGTATATCTTTGACAAGAGAGGATTTGCCACCACGGATGATATTGCAACGCGCAAGTCAATGCATCCGACAGCTACTTTTACAATCATGGATGGAGATGCTTATGACGGCGGCAACCAAGAATACAATGACACAACGATACCTGCTGATTCTCTGTGATCCGCTGGTTGGCATCTGGAAGGAAAGGAAGGATAGAAATTTGAAGGCCGGAAGAGGAGATTAGATTATACCTACTTCATTGTATCGAGACGCTCTTGTTCTTTCTGTGATATTACATTCATTAAAGCTACATTGTTCATATGTTGATTAGACGATGGCTAGTGCTAATAGCTGATTGTATACATGTTTAAATAGACGCTTGTAGTTTCAATGTTAATAAACCCATAGTAATGGTACCCAACAACACTACTTGTCACGGAAGCTTGATCCATTGTAAGCTTAAATCATTACGGTTAAGAAAGATGAGCTCTGTGGCACAAGAATCATACATCATAATGCTTGCCTATGACAACAGTCCTATCAGCATGATCCACCTTGAATGTATAGCCTTATATAAGAACGAACCCTAGAGACAAACAATACGATTTCCGCTCATAGTCTTGGATGCACTGATCATTTATGCTTGTTAACCATACCATCATAGGCGGACCTTACTATCTAGGGATTGTCTATCATGCGCTCTCAATCAATACGAACCCTTCAAACCTTGCCCCTATGAGTTTTATTACGCGAGTCCCTCTGCATCTTTTGTGCTATCTGGGTCAAGTTATTTAACAATGAACCAGACCACTTGTCATACAGCATACATAAGTAAATCATAAAGACAGTCGTATCTCAAAACTTTACAATCAAATGTGGGCTCTTTCATAGAACAAAGTTGCTCGTCGGGGCCGAAAGTATCTTGTGTAGAAGTTTCACGATCATGGTTGCCAATCCCAGGTTTCGCAATATCACCACCAGCCAAAGTGGATCCGGCTGTCGACCTCTTGGATTTTTTTCGACGAGGCTGGTGGTGACATTGGGTGAATCTGAGAATGGCCACGACGATCGTGAAACTTGCACCCAAGGTGCGCTTCACCCCGACGAGCAACTTTGTTCGATTGAAGACCCCACGTTTCATTGTAGAATTTTTAGTTATGGGCATCTTTATGTTCTACATATGCTCCTGTAAGCGTGATGCTATATGACAAGTGGTCTTTGTTCATTGTCAAGTAGGTAGATCCTGATAGAGCGGAAGATGCGCAGGGGCGTGCTTGTCTAACACAGCTGATTTGCATGATAATTCACAATGAACAAACATCACTTGTTATATAGCATCATGGTTTTAGCATATGTAAAAGCGTAAAAGAGGATTGCCAAGCTGTATCGTGAAACATGATTGACAAGGTGCGCCCGACCACGACGAGCTATATTGTTCTATGAAAGAGCACATGTTTCATTGTAAAGTTTAGAGATAAATGCACTTTCTCGTTTTTACATATGCTGAAAAGCATGGTGCTATATGACAAGTGGTGTTTTCTCATGATGAAGTAGCTTGACCCTGATAGAGCGAAAGATGGGCAGGGCCGTGCATGTGTAACACAGCACATTTGCATGATACATGAACAAACACCACTTATCATAAGCATCACGCTTTCAGCATATGTAAAAGCGTAAACGTGGGTGTATCGAGGACTGACAAACGTGATCGTGAAAAATGATTGACAAGGTGCGCTCTACCACGACGAGCAATATTGCTCTATGAAAGGTCCCAAGTTTCATTGTAAAGTTTAGAGATAAATGCACTTTCTCGTTTTTACATATGCTGAAAAGCATGATGCTATATGACAAGCGGTGTTTGTTCATTGTGAAGTATCATTATCGTTGGTCACCAGGTCACCGAAAATTGTGACCAACCCCGCCAAATTTTTGGCAGGGTCACAAGCGGGGGTAGGCAAGATACCTGCGTAAAATTGCGCCAAAGCGCAATATACCACAGGTACCCTATACCGTTGGTCACAGAATAGCACATAGCTAATTTTATATGATTGATGATATATAAAATGACTACATATTTTGAAGGTACTACATATGGATCATTCATCAATGCTGGAGGAGCCTACTAACACCCATGTTTGCCTAGTTGAATATATACAACGGATGTATGCCACGATATGTGATAGATAAACACTTAATAGCGTCCTTGTATTATACACGAGATGACTAGCGTTGATTTATTCAATGTATGATGTTATGGATATTCTATTACTTTCTTTCACGTGTGTGTGTGTGTGTGTGTGTGTGTGTGCGTCTGCGCGCGAGCTAAGCATCCAATCCTAAATGCCATGCATGACCA
>JNEU01000682.1:0-34319 GCA_000697475.1 Lichtheimia corymbifera B2541
CAACTTCGTCAAGGGTGGTTGAATTCTTTGGATGAGGTGGCGATGGCAGAACGCTGCTATTGTCATCTTGTGCCGATTCGGTAATATTCGACGATAAAATTTTTTCAGACATTATCGGCGTAGTGTTATAGTTGAAGGTCACCACAAAAGCTGTCGACGGTGGAAGAATTTCCCATACAGTGGAAAGAAAATGGGCGGAATACAAGTGTGAGGTAGCTTAGGGATTAACTAGTCAGTGACATTTAACAACACTTGTCGGAGGTGCAAAGTCAAGTAAAATACCGCAATCCTCGCACTGATTGCCATCATCTAGTCCTCTATCGAGTGTAGCACCATTATTCCTATTACTGATGTAATAAGTGTTTTAGCGTATTACTAGGTGCACGACATTTTTTTGGGAATCGAGGGAACAGCATCCCTTCAACGTTTTAACACTTGATCCTGATATTCCTCAAATGCGCATCAATTTCATTAAAGCGCTCAGGCATGGTTAGAATACTACACTCTTTACAAAGAAGCCTTTAGCAGCTCATGCTACTTAAGCTAATTATCTGGCTGTACGCATATGCACCTGTCTTAGCCTCTGTGACCCAAGGCACGACATACAGTATAAGAGCAATATACAAGGTGTGCTACTGTAATCGGGGGCACGACATGTTGTGCTTCTCGTTCTCGTTGTATGCTGTGCCTCTCGTTGTACCCATGCACCATGCCTGAGCGCTTAAAATGTAAAGGGTTGATTGGGAATCTAATGGATACCGGGATCAAGTGCTACAATGATGAAGGAACGTCGTACACCTTACAATATACGTGCTTTATTACTGGTTGTCATATTGCTATCCCATCGCCTGCATATTATTACATTACCATATACTTTAGAGGGTCCTAAAATACTGAGGTAACTCTTGCTATATGACTACGCGAAACGACATATTATTGCATGTTGGGTGAAAGAGAAACTGGATGCATTTTCCGGTTACTTCATGATCCCTAATGATAATGCTTGAGCACACGGTTCTCTGTGTCGGAAACTTCCAATTGACGAATCATGTGATCAGTCCTTCCAACCAAAAAAGCCAGATATTTAGGACCCAGAAGAATTCTTTCTCTTCAAGCTATCTTACATAAACCTCGAAAGAGTGAGTCCCACCTGGTCTGTTGATTGTAGTAGACTTGCTAATCTTAAGATTTTAGGTCTTCTCAATGAATAACTCCATACGTCCAAGACTGAATGCTGACGACGATCTTGAGCAGTTACAGGAAGAATTCTTTGCCAAACGTCAAATTTCTTCAGCGACTGTGAAACACGTAGCACCACCCGTACTCGGACCATCTTCAAAGAAAAAGAGTATTTTTGCACAACGCCAGCAAATCAAAAGCCAAACAGCACCGAAAAAGCATGTAGAAAATGAAGACCTGTCATCTATGCCCGACTTGGAAGAAACTGAAACGTCTTCTCAGCAAGTGAATGAGCCCCATACACCAGTTTCTAAGAATATGCTAGACTTATCGTCGCTTCTCGGTAATATACTCGGTGAAGTGAAAGAGAATCAAAGCGTTTCAGTTGAACCACCAAAGATCCGGAAAGGTGAAATGCGATCTCAGCATCATACCCAAGGTTTTCCGAGACCAGCTCGACGAAGCGTTTTCAAACAAAGTATGGCGATCCAGCATAAGAACGTTCGCAAAAATGAGGACGTTAATGTCTCAGATTACGAGCATGATAATATGAACCGCATCGAAAGAATGTCTGCAGAAGAAATCGAGGAAGCGCGCAAAGAGATTTTCAGCACACTTAGCAGCGAGTCTATTTCAATGCTTATGAATCGGGCCAAAGGGGACAAGCAGCACATTGGAACTGATAACCAGAAAACAAGCAAACGTGATGAGGAGTCGACTATGAAGCATCGTATGGACAATCGATTCAATATCAACGATGAGCAGTCAACCAACACTGAGAAACTTTGTGATCAATTGAAATTCAATTATCGTGGTGAATCATTCGACTCGGTAGTTGACCCATCGTCTTGCCAGGGCCTCCATAACCACAGTGACGATCCTGATAAAGCTACCTACACGTTGGAGGAGCTATTTTATATGACTCGCAGTCATATGCCTTCTCAGCGAGCAATGGCGTTGAATACAATGGCATGCATTATTCAACGTGCAAAGAGGGATCATGCAGATCAAATAATCAGCATTTTTCGTCAAGTGGAACAGGGACCAATGTTTTATATACAATCGGCGCTGGATGATAAACACCTCACGGTTTTAGTGAGTGCAGTTAAAGCATTGGCGGCTATTATCCTGGATGAGACAGAGGACACTGTTGATACTATTGTGGGTGCGGGGCAATTCAACGAATACCTTGGGTATATGTCCGTGTCTAACAGACTCCAAGATAAGGATGATGACGATGCCAAACCTACGACTCAAGATTTCTTCCAATCTTTGCTGAACACAGATCTCTTGCCACGCCTGCGTTATCTTATGTTGCCCAATAGCGAATTATGCCAGAAAGATAGCGCATCATTTGAAAGGATTGTAAATATCTTGGGCAAACTGGCGAGATGTGGATATGACGCATGCAAGGCAATCCATGATCACCAATTACTGTCTTCGACGCTTGAATGGGGAATCTTGAAACGCGATTGGCCAATGACGCAGAGTGATGAAGTGAATAGATACCCAAGTCTTTCGGTGCTTGAATTCCTCACAGTACTTGCACAAGGAAGTAGAGATGTCGCTGCAGCAATCGCTTCACAAGCAGCATGTTTGCTGCAATATCTCGTCACTCCACCCGATGTAGCATGTGCGCCTCTACAGAACCGCGCTTACGCCTTGCAGGTGGAAGCGCTGAAACTACTCCAGGTTCTACTGCGTTATGGCTACGTAGTACCAGGCTTTAGCGATCTGCATGAATCAATAATGGGCTGGCTGCGCATTTCGATTACGGAGAAAACGATCGTAAATGAGACTCGTGGTGTAACAGCGATTCGTCTATTAGAATGCTCGCTTCATGCAGCTGCCAAACCTCACAGCACCATTCCAAGACACTCCATTGAGTGGAACCAGCCCATAGCGTTTGTGCCAGTGATACTAGCTGTATTGCGTACATATGGGTCGGGAACGATGTATGATGCAGCAATGGGATATTTTGCAGCCTACGTAGGGTATTTCAACCAGTTTCCTTCGGATGATGGTGAAATTAGTGTCAAACATGCTTGGACGACAGTCATGGAACACCAAACTAAGCTGACCTCTCGTGGAAATACCAACAGTGTGCTCCGTTACTTGCAATTCCTTCATGCATTTAGTTTGATCAAGGGGACGACATTTCAAAGTATTAATCAAGCGGCAAAGGACTACTTGAAGCATGCAGTGGACTATGTGCGACCAATATACCAGAATGGCATCTTGGGGAGACTGGCATTGTGGATTTGGATGTCATCTATCGATAGCCGGAAGGAACGAATCCAGCTTTGGGGATCTGAGAAAGCTTACGACTCTGCTGAACTGGAAGCTACCACCAAGAGCGTTTATGGTAGTCGTTTGGAGACAGGCTTAGGACGTAAATTTGTTCAATACTGCATCCTTGACCGGTTGGATTCTGAGCTTGCGAAGGTCCTTCGTCCTTTCTACTTGCGAGAGACGACCCAAGCAGACGTTGTTCTTGACCAAGAGCCTGTTGCTGTAACGACATTAACTGCTCCTGAAAATTATCCTAGTACCGCAGCAAGCGTTACTACTTGGCTGTTTTCACCCATTGATGAGATGTACCATGCCGAGAAAACTGATACGATGCAATGGGATTTCGAGTACGGAACAGTAGTGGCAGCCGTCTTAGAAGCAGCCTCTTTATTACTGGAGCATGTAGCCGTTGACCATGGCGTAGCCATTGTTTCACTAATGAAGATATTTCTCATCGGAAGTCGCAAACACCACGATATGGAGAGCGATCATGAAATATTTTGGGACCAAAGAGTCTCAAATTGGATCAGGCAATGGCTCGATAAGCTATGCATGGTACACATTGAAGCACCATTTGCGGAAACCATCGATGACGCTTGGCGAAGGTCATCTATCTACACTCGTCAGTCATTCTACCAATTTTACCAATCATTTGTCTCCCAATATGCGAGTGCATCATTTGGTGAACGCAACTTTGCACGATTGCTAGCCTACATCACTATGGAGGCTACAGACGTTGTTGACTACAGATATTTGCTATGGAATGACTACCGTGATGTGCTACCAACCATCAAGGTGAATCGTAAGGAACTGCCAAATATGAATTATCAAGGTGAAGTTAATCCCGCACTGGTGCAAGCATATTTATCAGCTATTTTGGAGAACAACCTCAGCAAGGAGGAGGATGCCGACGCAATACATCATTTTGCAGTCAGAGTACTTGAACTCAGCACTGCAAGCTCTCTTCCCCCAGGTCTACGTAGAAGTATTGAACAAGTACTGTCGAAGAAATAAAAAAGCTTGATTTGACCGAGAATCTACCTCACATTTGGCATGGAATATACTAATTGCCGACGAAATGATCCAATAGCGACTATTGTGATGCTATTAGACATTTCGCGCAATGCTATGGTATCATCGTTTCATTGATAAGTATTAACTCCAAATTATCTACTTTATACTTCAAGCCCACGATTTCGACGTAGCTCAGAGCTAGCACCTTAATTTGTTGTCGTTCTTTCCCCTTCCTTCAATGGCGAGCAACGGCGGCGATAATTCTTCCTCTGATATATCAACCAAAAGTTAGGTAACTATGAATATAGTAGATGTGCTCGAGACGGCGAAAAGTGACGAAAACATAACCAATTCCATCTCACACTAAAGTGGAGCCTTTTATTGTTGCATTGCAGCTAAAGAATTGATCATTCCTACAACCTATCAATGATGGTTTGCAATTGTTCTTCTTGATAAATTTTGAATTTCTGTTCAGCAGTGATCGAGGCAACCTGGATGTTTGATTTGTTGAGCTTTTCTTCCATCACAGATTTGAGTACCCTAAGAGCAAGTGTTTCGGCTTCTTCCAGAGTCATTGATTTGTGATATTCTTTCTCCAATTCAGTTTGTGCTCCTTCAGATCCAGATCCTATAGCTTTTGCGTTGTATGCCATGAATGTTCCCGATGGGTCAGCATGGAATCTGGTCGTGTGCATCGTGTCAGTTGCTTTATATCCCTTTCAAGCTGGATTCTCACTCACAGTTGTGGTCCTTTTTCGTCTGCACCAGCAATAAGTAATGCAACGCCAAATGGTCGGCTCTACAATAAATGGCTGTTTAATATACAGTTTTCCTGATCACATCCTGTGTTTGGTTTTACCATGATAGCCTCCTCGCCTTCTGCGCTTTCACCAAATCGTAGGGCCAAATCACAGATGCTCTGAGTCAAACTTTCCACCTTCAAGCTCTCATCATAAGTGAATCTATGGTTCTATCATATTCATGAGTAATACTGATATCCGTAATGGTCATATTCATTTAGCTTATTACCTGGGCTGCGACCCGACCAAAATCGATCATCGTCCGGGCATCAGCAACCATGCCACTCAATGCTACAGCCAAATGGGTATCGACCTCCATGATCTTTTCAATGGAACTAGCTTCAAGTAACGGTGAAGAGACACGCTTTTCAACAGCCAAGATAACGCCTTGGGAAGTCTGAATGCCGATGGCTGTGGTACCAAGCTGCATGGAGGTGAGATGTTTGCATAACGCATACGCGTCTGTGTATAAGTACCTTGATGGCTTCGATAGCATATTCAACTTGAAATAAACGTCCTTCTGGAGAAAAAGTATTGACGCCACGGTCGTATTCTGAACGTGTCATAAACATGGTGAAGGGAAAGGTTGGTGCCTTGCCTGACGCGGCTTCGGAAGGAAATGATATACGCAATTTCTATCATGCATGTTACGTCACCTACAAAAAGTCCGGATAATGAAAAGGGCACTCAAGAAGGAATCAGTATTGGACAACCACATAAAGGTCATATCATATAATCAGCAAAGGTGGAAAGCACACCTATATGCCTTCTTCGATTCGAATTTTTTAATGGATGCTATACTTGAAAATAGATAACGTCAATAAACGAGTAGTCAGTGTGAAAAGCTATAGCCCAGGTGGTGTCTCTACTGGCCTTTTTGACAGTAGTCGATGTGCTTCTTCTTATACTCATGGCTATGAGTGATTAGGGATCTAAAGATAGGTTGTGATAACAGAGTTACAAATCACTGGCGAATTTCCTCCTATGGCAGATATCGTTGAAAATGCGATTACCATCATGTAGTGAGCTGAAGTGATAATCGTTTGCTGCGGCTATGTTCCATATAAACAAAGCTATAATCCCTTCCTTTGAATGCCATAATAGATATAACGTACCTATAACTGATACCATTGTCGGGTAATAGCTTATCACATGATATTGCAAGATACGCCAAGTAACAGCGATTGTCCGAGTTGCCAGCTTAAATCTGGTTACATTCAGCCCTCTTTCAATTGCTTTCATCGTAGCATCCACTCCAAGACTTCTACCTAGTTGTATCCCGTTATCAAGAGTCCGGCTGTTCCTCGATTAAGACGACAAACAACCACATCTTTATTGGGAATGTTTTGAGTATAAAAGGCCATAATCTTGCTATTTACACATAATATTGTGAGGGATCCAACCATTGACCTTAACGTAAGAGGATGTTTTTTCGGTCGTGTCTTCGCCTTTTATTGATAAGATGTCCTGTATACGTATCGACACCTGTCTATGAACGCTTGCAGCATCATCTTCGAAACCTTGTCAAAAAACACGGAAGAAGCTTGAGCGTGGATAGGCGAAGCAAATTCAAAGGTAATGTTGAAATCAACATAGCATGACGGGTGATGGATTGATTCATGCGTGGATATGAGGTCACGAGATAGGTTCGGTGTAAACCTCCAACTTGTCACCAATTCTTTAAAGAGATCAGCATCCTTGGCGACAGCCTATATATAAAACGGCCATTAGCTGAAGGTGCACGCTCAAGTGATTTAATGCTTACCTGCACAAAGGAGTATGGCTCACATGCCACTATCGATGTGTATCTTTCTTGGAACATATTGAATCCAACGCCAAGCTCGCCTTCGAATACAACCCTGTTGGCAGATTTTTGACTACCACGAACGTGAGAATGATTACAGAAAGGAACAAAATTCTTATAATCCTCTACGTTAGCCACTACATCATAGATTTGTTTTTGCGAAAAACTTGAGCTATGGAGTTAGTAACAAGTTTTATAAGCCTATTCGCTTTGCCTTTACTTTAGCAACTGACGCTCGCTATATTCCTTTCTAGACAAGCTATCAAGTACAGAGAGATTGAAGAACGTTCGAGAGCCAATGGGATGTAATGGTCTTGCCAGACTTCGAAATGCCATTTCCAGGTTAAATCTTATGAAGGTATGCTGCTACGAAAAGTACAGGAACCGACCATCGTTGTTTGTGAATGGAGGGGTATGAGTTGTGTCCGAATTTGGTTATCCGCATCTAAACGAAACATCTGACGTGCCGATACCTACTATCAAACAATGAGTCAAAATTCACATTGCCAGGTTACTCTTAATAATGCTATGCGTGTATGTTTACGTATTCGAGTACCGTAAGCAGTAGTGATGATCCAATTACATTGATTTCAGGCAATTAAGTTCCACTTGGCATTGCGCCATCGCGATTTTGATAAAACAAGGTTCCAAGGCTTTTATTATATTTACTTTCTAAACATCTTGTTGAATTCACGACCGATCAACATCCGTCGAATCTCGCTTGTGCCTGCACCGATTTCGTATAACTTTGCATCACGCAGGATCCGCCCAGTTGGGTATTCATTGGTGTAGCCATTGCCTCCCAAGCACTGAATAGCGTCAAGAGCGACTTCTGTAGCACGCTCGGCAGAATACAGAATGGCTCCAGCACAATCCTTGTTGCTGATCTTCCCTTGGTCACATGCCTTACCCACAGCATACACATATGCACGCGATGCATTCAGCTTGGTGTACATGTCAGCAAGTTTACCTTGAATCAGCTGGAATTCACCAATAGGCATGCCGAATTGGTGTCTTTCGTGGACGTATGGAACTGCAACATCCAAAGCCGCCTGCATAAGACTGCTGTAATGATTAATATCTTCCATCTATAGAATGTAAGAGCAATATTTACCCAAGTGGTCCACCAGAAAGCACTAAACGCTCAAGATCGAGTCCACTCATCAAGACATAGACTCCCTTGTTTTCTTGACCAAGCACGTTTTCGACTAATATTCCTGCTTAGTATGGAAAATACACACGAGCCATGGAGCATTACCTGGAATTTTGCAGTTTTCAAAGATCAGTTCGCATGTATTGGAGCCACGCATACCCAGTTTGTCAAGCTTTTGAGCAGTTGAAAAGCCTTCAAATCCCTTTTATACGATTGGATTAGTACCATCACACATATTGCAACCCATGCATTGTTACCTTTTCCACAAGAAAAGCTGTGATGCCATGTGCACCTGCTTCTGGGTTGGTCTTGGCATATACAATTAGGACGTCCGCATCGGGTCCATTCGTAATCCACATTTTGTTGCCATTCAGTACATAATGGTCTCCTTTGCGCTCTGCTCTTAGCCGCATGCTAACGACATCTGAGCCCGAGCCTGGCTCTGACATGGCCAATGCACCCACATGATCACCAGAGATCAACTATGAAAGTGTTTAGTATCCACAAGGTTTAATAATGATAATCGAGATTCAACTTACCTTTGGCAGATAGCGTTCTTTCTGTTCTTTATTACCATTTCTGACCAGCTGGTTGACGCAGAGATTCGAGTGTGCGCCATAGCTAAGGGCGACCGAGCCGCTGGCACGAGAAACTTCCTCCATCACAAAAGTGTGTTCAAGGTATCCAAGCCCCAATCCACCATATTCAGGAGGAGCTGTTATGCCTAATAGTCCCATTTGTCCAAGCTTCTTCCACATATCCATAGGAAACTCATTGGCTTTATCGATTGCTGCAGCGCGAGGAGCAAGTTCAGCCTGTACGAACCCATGCACGGCTTCACGAAGCTACAACATAATATTGAATACCGTGCTGATGGATTATTCAGTATACTAGTGTTTATTCCTACCTCTTCCTGCTCAGGGGACAGGTTGGCGACTGCTGTATTGTAAGTCGAGAAACAACGTGCGACGCGAAGACGTGCTGCCCGAGTTATCTATGGTTCTGATTAGCGTTCATGAGGCTAATACTACCTAGAGAAATATAACTTACATGGGCACTTTTGAATACAGACCGTGAGAACATCATACAAAGAAGAGAAGAAGAATACGGGGTACGGAAGAATGTATCGTGTTAAGAATGCGGAATCTGAACATGATCAGCGTGGGAAAGTCTAGGTTCATGGTCGAGTGCGATACATACACTTTACACGTTACCCCACGTTAGCCTAATCGCAGCCCGTGACGTGCGATTTTTGACATTACACAATGTTACCGACTGCTTTCATGCAGCGGTTATCTTACATTGTAGGCTTAAACATCATAATTTGGAGCTATGTTGGGTTATCTTTAAACTATACCATTGGACTGCTATATAAAAAGAATTGGCAATATCCTTTTACAATCATCGTCTTACCCTCGGTAATATAAGTTAAGCAGCTATGATTCATGCAGAGCGAAGTACCGGATTCGATAACCACCTTGGTTTGTCCATTGATCTGCTTCTGAAAATATGCCAAGGTGTTTGTTTGGTTGAGGGTCCACTATGTGCCACTATGTGCCTGTGATGTACGGGACTCCCACTGGTTATCGCAACAACGGTGTCTGCTGTGCATTCGTTGATTTCATCACCAAGGCGACAATGGCCTTTGTCATGATAGCCAACACCTGTCCTGAGCATCGAGTTGGTGTGTCAACTCGCAGTTTTTCATTACGCTGCAGGATATTGATCAAGAGCCTTGTACTTCTCTCCCTGTTAGCTCATTTACTTTAATAAAGAGGATTAGGTTTCACAGCCTCATTTAAGAAAATATCACAATGATAATCACGATAATGAAAGTAGGATAACAAAGGAAGTCCATTATAGACCACAAAAATCAACTCTAATTCACAGGATAGCAAGAAAAGATCACCCATCTATTCATAATATTGCCGAACAAGGCAACAGCAGCAGCATCTAATTAGGAATATCATCACAAACATCGCTACATTCTTTGACAGTACCATCGTCAGCTCTCCGAGCACAGCTGCTCCGTAGCTTAAAGGTCATGCAGATGCTTTTGATCCGAAGCACACATCCGACCCTGAATAAGTACAACAAGCCACAGTTGAGTGCATTCATTGTGAACGTAAACATAATATTACTTATTATTGATTGATAATGTTTGGAAGGAGGGATCATTACATGTTAAATAGAAATATCTGGTATCACGAAACTTGATCAAGTTTCTCGTCATGGTTGTTCTTTTCAAGTGCAGAAGGATTGCTATGTGGGCCTACAGCATCATCGACCAAATCCTCTTCTGTAGTATTGCTTTGGGTGACACGACTTGCAACGAGGAATATACCGGGAAATGAAACAATCAAGATAACCCAGCTAATAACGCATGACCAGCGAAGACGTACATTGGTGGCATCAACACCGAATGCGACTGCAGCACCTGCTGACTGAACGGCCTTGTAGAATCCGGCATATCTGGAAAGGATCTTAGGGTCATTTGACATGGCACCCATAAGCCAATACATATAAGACTGATACACAGCATCTGTAAAGCCGTAGAAGATATAGAGAACAAACGGGCCACCAAATCCTGGATGAGTCCAATGGATAGGGTCCGCATAATCATTTTCAAATGTCATTTGAAAAGCCATGCCACCTCCCCAGATCGCCATCATGATCACGAACAAGATAGCGCCAGCGATGAGTGCACGGGTACGACGAGCGAGTCCTTGATAATCCAAGAGTAGACCAATACCAAGAGAACCGAGGATTTGGAATCCCCAATACATAGTACCGTTGAGAGCGCGTGTAGCTGCATCAAAATAAACAGCGTTCACGTGAAACTGGTAAGTGTAGAAGTAGTTAGAAGCAAAGAATGCTGGAATCTACGTAAATTATTATGTAGAAAGAAAGGAAGAGCATAGCCAGAGGAAAAGACGAAATTACATTAGCAAGCGGTTGAGAGACAGTCATAGTGCTACTTACGAGAGCAATCATACGCCATTCCTTCCACACATGAAGTACACCCTTCAATTCCGTCTTCCATCCACTGGCCTTGTGAACCTCAACCTTGGTGTTATCTGAGCGAACAACACGAGATGGGCTGACAAGTATGAGGGTGAGAGCGATACCAATAACCATAATGACAACAAATGCCACATATGTGCCAGTTTGCACACGACCGGCTTGATTCTCCAAGTTAAGGCCGAGGGTGATGACTGATCCAAGAATACCACCGATATTGAAGAGACCCCAGAAGATAGCAACATATTTGCCTTTGTTCTTTTCCTCAGGATAGGCCATCATGATGGCACCTTGAGCCGACCATAGTAATCCTGCACAACAACCAAGAATGGCACCTGCAGCAATAACATATCCAGAAACTTGCTTTGTGTCATACACCCATAGAGACGAAGAGTATATCGCATAACCAACACTTCCGATCTTTACAGAGTTGATGAGTTGGGCTGTTGTTTGGGTTTTGTGCAATGATATATATATATATCATACCGTGAGAGTCCAACGTACACCAAGCTTGTTGGTGATGGAGCCTGCAAAGAAACCGACGAGAGCAAAACACGCGTAAAGAACACTGTTGGCGGTGTTGGTGAGGGTAATATCGGAAGCCATCAAGCCACCGGCACCGAGACCGCTAAGAGCGTTGTACATGCCGGGGCAACAGAGACAGACCAAGCCCAGAAGGCAGACCTGCACCACAGGTGAGCAGTATTTGTCAAAGAGTGTTCCCATTAAAGCGGTGTGAAAGAAAAAGACAAGTGAGAAATTTGGATTCGCATCAATAAGGCTGTTTATATATTCGGTGCAGCGGGTGCGAACCCTTTTGCCCTTTGGACCCTGTTTTCGTTGGTGCACAGTTTCCGTGTCTTTTTTTCTTTTTACGTATGTCATGTGAAATAATCGTATCAGGCGCTGCACCCTTTTGCGTCTTATCTAAGCAGGTGGGAATGGTTTGAAATGTGTTGTTTGGCTGTTGCACAATTGCCACAGGTTACACCGTATGAGTATCTTGCAAGCCGCTCATCAAAGTATATATCAACGGACCATGTTTTTATACCATGGTTCATCGGCTACAGCTGCTCTTTATGTTGTAACGGTGGAATGGTGTCCACGATTATAGTTAACCATGCCATGTATGTTGATGGAGCGCTTTGGGTGACACCAATATTGAACATTGCGCGCATGTGCCACATGTACGAGTGTACAGTTATCATGAAACGGCGAAACTCCACTGACCTGTGTGTTACTTTCCCCACACCGAAGCTTAACCCTGGTTTTTCACTCTGATCTGATTGTTTGCTTGATGCTGTTGCTGGTTTAATGCCATACCGTGTGCTAAATACCTCGAGAAATCTTTCCAAGCAGCATTGGATATCGAAAAGAGGTTGGACTGTGTTTGAATAAGGTGACCTCTTGTGGGAAAGAACAGAAGTTTGTTTTTAGCAATGGATCTGGTGATATCCCATGAGCAACATCGAGCTTGTGTTCCTATTGTGCCTTGTGGTCCTTTTCACACAACCTTGCACAGTTATTGGTACACGTTCAGGGTCATCACAAAGTATACATCAGGGTCCTGTCTTTACGTATACACTTAATACTTCGTTATTGAAGGAAGAGGTGATGCCATTGAAATCACCACTAAAACGGTATTATCCGCGGCTCGAGCGTCAACTGATCTACTCTATGCATCAACGATTGTACGTATCGTAGCATCTGGAAGTCGATAATCAATCTACACCATATCTTTTCACTTTCCTTTTGTAGACATACCCGGTTCTTGTATAGTAAGACAGGATCCAGGTTCCACTGTTGCTTATGAAAAAGCAAACAGGGTCTTCGACATATGGCCACAGTTAACGTGATTGGTATTTCGGAGCCCTAACTCAACGTTTTTGGACATGACCCAATCCCTGTTTCAGCACACGCAAAAACGAGGGTGTTCATGACCTGATCCACGTATTGTTAGTTTCAAAATTACGTAAAATTCAGGTTGGACCCTTTATACTGACAGCAGGGTACGTATAATGAGATAACATAGTGAATTTCCATTGGTTTCAAGTTGTTCTAATAGACGTCATATGGCGTTAGAGCGTACTTGATAGCGTATTGTCTCTATCGAAGCAAGTTATCTCGTTATTGAAATAGAACATGTTTTGTAGCAATAGGATATCATGTACAAAATGAATTCGTAAGGGGTCTGGAGGGAGCTAATGTACATAGTACGCAGCAACCAGCACAAATCCAATGATAAAGTGACACAAGTATTCTCAAAGTAGACCACCCAACATCGTGCCATTTCGTAGAAACAATCAAACCCAATTTGAGGGAAGTATTGTTACTTTTCATTGGCAATTCTCCCACTTGCCATTATCGATCGATGTAGGAAGCAGATACAGGTAAATGAATTGCATATTTATACAGACGTGATATCCTCAGATATATAGCATTTGTATTTGAAATGTGTGTAAGCAGCACAACAATAATGATCACAAAGCATTGGGGGAATTGGGGATGTTAACGAAGTGTCATAGGTCAAAGGCAAGGTGTATTGAAATCGACGTTTACGCCTGGATCCCATTGTAGATGAGCAAATTAGGTGTATCAGCAGGCACTCCCGAAAGCCTATCCTTGCTGGATAACTCAATGATCTTTTCCTTGACGTCCTTTGGGCTCATTCCATCATCCGACAAGCTCAAAAAATAGGATGCCAAACCAGCCACGTGTGGGGAGGCCATGGATGTACCTGAAATAGTGTTGGTTGCATATTTGCTTCCTCTCCAAACAGATTCAATGTTGAGACCAGGAGCAAACACATCAACACATGGCCTATTGAGAAACACTGGTGTTACCTTAAAACAGTATTGTGGCTATGCACTTTCATTCGTTACCCGTAATTGGAAAAGTATGCACGGTCATCGTACAAAGTAGATGCACCAACGGTGATTGCCTTCTCCGCAGCAGCTGGTGAGTAGTTGCACGCATCACTGTTATCGTTTCCAGCAGCAACAGCAAAGACCATTCCAGTATCGACCGCCTGTGTATAGTGATAATGGATATAGTATTAAGTAATAAGCATTCTAGTGCTTCTTTCGAATCGCAAAGTGACTTACCCCATTTATAGCAAGATCAAGAGAGGGAGATTTCCCGCCACCCAAGCTCATGTTAGCAACGGAACCTTTGAATGCTTTCCCAGCTTTTTTGGCAGCGGCGGCATCTTTGATATGCTGCGACGTTGCCCAATCAACGCCACGAACAACATCCGACATGGTGCCTGAACCATTAGAACGCAAAACCTTGACTGCTACAGGATGGGCATGCTTTGCAACACCATACTTTTTACCAGCAATTGTGCCAGCGCAGTGGGAGCCATGGCCGTTGCCGTCCTCATCGTCATCACCAGTTGGAATAGTTTCACCCCAAGAAGCACGACCTTCGAAATCAACATGTTCAATATTGATGCCTGTATCAATAACGTAGACTTTGATATCCTTGCCACCGTCTGCTTCGTATTCGTATTTGTTGAAGGTGTTGAATGATAGTCGTTTGCGATGGGAAATCCGTGCAAGGCCCCAAGGTGCACTGCGTTGCAGCTCGCTGGTGTAAACTAGAGAATCCTTTTCAACAAAAGCAACCTGATGATATAGTTGATGATTAATACATTGTCATATTGTGGCGTTGTCATGTTCCCTTAGCCTACATCTTCCGACCGCCTGATAAACTGCAAGGCATCACGTCCAAATCGGCCTGCGTAGCCCTTTAAATTAGGCATATCATAGACATGGCGTATACCAAATGAATCCGGCCGTATCCAGCTATCCAACTTCCCTTGGTGTTGTTCAGAAGCGAGAGTTTGGACCCAATTGGTATGTTCGTTGACCTTTTCTTGATCGAGGTGATTCTTGAGCACGACAATGTACGCATCGTTAACTGACTCAACATCTGCTGGTGCATATAAAGGAGCCACAGCACCGTCCATAAAATTGGGAGGCGTCACCATGGGGACAGCAGCCACGGTTGTGGCAACCAAAAACAAGCTAGCAGCAACAGAAAGCTTCATTATCTTATACGGAAGAAGCGGACTGGACCTGGCCACCGCTTCATGCACGATATTAGGGTTTCTCCGGTCCTAATCAAGTCATGTGATATCTCACTCTTTGGTCATTGATCCCATGGCAAATCATGTGGAGGCGGTGTAGAAACATCCTGCATACCCACTATAAAGCCCTGTCGATATGGAGTAGATTGTCGCATTCAAATCGATTGAAATAGATCTCAAAAGGGATATACGATGTATTAGTAGAGGTTGTCCCTGGGGTTCATAATTGCAGTGCCCACACGAATTGAACCATTGAACCTTTCAAGATGGCTCCTGTACGCACTACTGTGGTCAGTACATAGTACGTTGAATGATTTTGCGGAAAACCCCTTATGCTTCATAATTACAATACACCTTTCGCTCAATAAAATGTGCTTAATCTTTAATCATTGATTTCATTACAAGTGTAGATATACAGGAGAACTCTGGTGAACATAATCTGGCCTCTACTTTTTCGATCCGCGCGCTCTTCGCCGGTCATATTCATGAGAGTGCTCATATTTGGGTAATCTACCATTTGATGTCCGTTAGGGATATGCTTATTAGATACACGAATATAGAAATATAGCTTACTCTGAAGGATTCGCAGGTCCAGGGCTAGTATAAAAGTAGTCGTGATCCAGAGCATCCAGGGCAGTGAGTCTTTTATGATGATCCAACACCAATAGTTTATCCAACAAGTCTACGGCCAATGGATCATATTTGTAGAATTCGTCCTTGAGACGTCGTGGAGAGGATTCAAACTGGAATTTTGAAGCATCAGGTAAATTTTGCCATCCTGGCATGTTAGACTCATTGGGTGAGCCACAAAGATGGAAAATCCGTTTCAGTTGATCGATATCATCGGTTCCTTGTAGAATCGGGCGTAACTTGAGAAGCTCTCCTAGTATGCAGCTATGGAAACAGGATATCAACAACTGAGTTTCTTGCTTCACAGCATGTATATATTTACCCTACACCCCACATATCAATCGCCGATGTATAGCGTCGTTCGCCTAAGAATAGCTCGGGTGGCCGATACCAACGAGTCACTACACAGCTTGTATATTCTCGGTTTTCTTCTTCAACTCCTCGCGCCAAACCAAAGTCTGCTATTTGGAGTATTCCCTCGTTGTTGATCAAAAGATTGGCAGCTATGCATATCCATTTAGCGATATGTCAGCCCTAGTTCTGTGATGGTTACCTTTAATATCGCGATGAAGGATCTTGTTCTATATCATGAAAAGATATTAATATGCATGACATCATACCATCACATAGGATTACTTGCATGGTGTAGATATGCAGTGCCCTCTAGTAATTGTTTAATGTACGTCTTTACTTGAGGAGTGGTCAATCTCAACGATGGGTTTTCAAGTAATCCTGCCAGATCGTGATCCATATAAGGAAACACCATATACACGCTGCCTTGCTCCTTTTTAGCCGGATCGCCTATGTAACCTTATTAAAATCATCGCGATACAATAAATGTTTATGTTGCTTACCTCGATCCACCGCCAGATCTGTCAGCGGTACAATGTTCTTATGCCTCAGTTGCTTTAGGATTTTGATCTCGCGAATGGCAGTAATAGGGATCTATTAAAACGACTCGTTAGCGACGTTTATGATAATGTTCGATAGTTACATACCCCCTCTTTCTCATTATGCATCAGGATGCGTTTCAATGCAACGATCGCACCAGTGCTCTTGTGTACTCCTTTGTGTACCTCACTGCAATTATTAATCAGATTATATGCATATATATCATATCTTAGCTCAAGCCAAGTCTTACCCAAAGGTACCTTCTCCTAGTTTTTGTTGGAATTGGTATTCTTTAATCTGGGACGCTCCCACAAATTGTCGCTTGTGATTGGGACCATGGCGGGAAGCATGTCGATTGTGGGTTGGCGAGGTAGATAGAGAGGCGGGCGATGCTGTGCTGTTGATCGTGTCTCGTGAACCGTCGTTAGTAAGCCGACTCTTGTTGTAGCGCTCTTCGATAAAACCACCGTCTTCAGTCTGCGATCGCTTCATAGTAATCGTCAAGGAAGAAAACCTGAGTACGTATATGGATGGCGCTCACACATTTTCAGATAGAGTGAGTGACTCTCCGACAACCCAGCTCTTTCAAGCCGCATATATAGACATCCACTGGATCAGTTAGAAATGAGTAGAAGTGTATTTGTATTTGCATGGGGGCAGAAATAAAGAGATAGAAGTGAGTGGGTGCGAGAAAGGGAAATATACAATAAAGAATTACTATACAATGGGAATGAGACACGTTGGCTAAATACAAGCGTCCCTTATGTTGTGTTCTGCTATGAAATTTACATGTCGTGGTTATTGAATCTTTCTTTTTTTCGTCTTTTTTTGCTTCGTAGTCGGTTGCTCAACAACACCGTGGATACGATTACGCATCTCCTTGCCACAATTATTCTTGTAGTAACGTTCAAGCCGTTTGCCTTGTTGATGTACAAACGTAATGGGTGCATTGTAGCTGTAGCAGTTGTTGAACATGAGTGTCAAATCATCATCCACTTGTTGCAGGCTATTGTATTGACCCGATTCCAGTTTTTCTGATATGGTCCGTAAATCGATCGGCTTCTCTACAATGGTTGGATAATCTGGAAAGAGGCTAGCGTCCACAGGTTCATGGAATATGGTTCCAGCATCATGCGAATGTAGCTTGCTAATAACTTGTCGAGCAAGGTCCAACTCTTTTCCTTCCAATTTGCCAGGGACACCAAACTTGTTTGCCCATTGTTTGTTGAAATAAGCTTCCAGAGATTTCGCTAGTTGACCAATAACAGAGGACGCATTGTTGTATCGGTTACAATTCCAAAATATTTGACGCACATCCATCTCGAACTCCTTAAGGTTCGTGTACTTGTTCCTTGCTAGATTGCGCTTGATCGTTGATAGATCCATAGGGCGCTAAAAACACACTAATAAGTTATATGATCGTACTTGTGCAAAAGGAAGGGACTTTTATACCTTAATTATCTCATGGTAGTCAGGAATATTGAGTGCGATTGTGTCCACCTATGTAGATCGTTATTAGCGATTTGTGTGTAAGAACGTGAGGGGAAGAAGGCACATACTGGATGCTGAAATGGTGTGGCTGCTTCGTGATTCCACAACTTGTCCAAAATGCGTTCACAGCGACGTTTAGTGCGGCCTTGTATTTCTGTATTCTCATCATCTTGGGAGATGGGTGATAGACCAAGGTTGATATTTTCAGGCCCATGAGAATGAGACATGTCTTCTGCTTTCCGCTTATTCCCAAACCATCGAGACCACTCCTCAGAGTAAGCTTCTTCAAGTTGCCGTGCTTCATTGTACACGTATGTCTGCGGTGGATTAAACTTGTAGCAGTTGTTGAGCATCAAGCGTACATCCTGGTCAAATTGATCCGGGGTTTGGTACTGATGATTGCGAAGCTTCGCCTTTACAGTGCCTAGATCCATGGGCTGTTTGATCACATTGAAGTATTGTGGGATTCCTTGTTTGACTGGGTCTACTGGCCGTAAAAACTCAAACGCATGCGGATTCTCCATAACGCTGGAAAGTATAATGGCACATTTTTCCATGTCGCTCTTCGGCTCTGACTCCGACTCGGGTTTATGTACAAGTGTAAGATTCTGCGTGGGAGCTTCGACAATGGTAATGTTTTGAACCTTCTCTTTGCCACGAAGTTCGACAAGTTCATCATCAAATATTGATTCGAGTGCCTGCCCCTCATTGTAGACAAAAGTTCCTGGTCTGTTGTATAGGTAGCAATTGTTGAAGATAAGGCGGATATCATGTTCAAATTCATCAAAGGAGGTATATATGTTCCTTTCCACCTTTGTCTATTGTTCAAAGGGTAAATAAATAGCTTGCAAAGGATGGATGACAAATTACTTACCTTGACTGTCCCGAGATCCATTGGGTGCCTATAAACAGGCTGTGAGCATACGTTCCTCAAAAAAAAACCATAACTTACTTTATAATTTGATAGTAATCTGGGGCACCATCAAGGTTTTCATCAACCGGTTGAAGAAAGAGAAGAGCAGAACGATGCTTTTGAAGCTTGCCCAATATACGCTGACAGTCTCGTCGTTGATCTGTGGATAGAGTTTTTGGTGTGGGTGGAGCTGTGGGTTGAATGGGTTCGGGAGATGTTGTGGACGAAGGCGGCGGTGACATTGGTGCAGTCTTTTTTGGTTCAGCTTTGACTCGGATGATATTCTTCTTTGGAGGCTCATTTTCAGTTGGAGTCTCCTTCTGGATAGGCTTAGCAATACTGATTCGAAGCAATGGTGTCGATTGCGTTGACTTCTCCTCTGGCGTGGAGCTCATTTCTTCAGGCAATGATACCTACAATAGGATGGCGGTTAGTGCAAAGAAAGGAAAAGTACACACTAGGATCATTTACTTCAGTAGGAGGCATCCGGATTGTCACTTTCAGTGCAGATTCCACAGGCTTATACATGTACTCGCAAAGTTGTAGCAGGTATTTTCGAATGCAGTGATCTAACAGCGGTAATGTTTCTGCAGAACTTTTAGGCATATCAGTATCAGATGGGCAACAGTACATTCGTTTTCCCTTGCACTTACGTCAATAAGTCCCAGAGCTTCCCTTGTAGATCAATATCGTTCTCAAAGCGCCTCCGAAGACTCTGGATGCTCTCATCAGTTGCAGAACGCATGTGCGATTGCTTTTGCTGATCTTGGATAGTCACATGACCTTCTTCCTCAGCAAACTCTTCGACAGTATTGTAATGCCCATCCTGTAACTTTTCTTTCATAGCCAATCCAAGCCAAGCAAGCATCGATCGAGCGACATAGTGCGACACATGGACTGATGGGTCATGTTTGATAATACTGAAGATGTAGTCGGTGAGATCATTGTTGGATAGCCCGCAGATAACGAGGAGGCTGTCGAAAGCCGCACAGCGTACACCAAAGTAATTGCCATATCTAAGTTAAAATGCATACATTAGTAATTGGATTAGTATTTGAAATAGTAATGAGCAAACCTGGTGTAGAGCAGAAAGAGTTTCAGATCAACATCCATCAATCCATTTACCATTAGTTTGGTCAAGGTCTTTTTGAGCAATAAAGTTACATGTTAGCGTCAGCTTTATGCCAGCTAAACGAAAGCCTACCTGGAGGCAACTGATCGTAACAACGTTATGATAAGAGGGAACCACGTAATCCAATGTCCTGAACCGCTCAATCTCTGCTTTGGCAGCTTCCAGCAATTGTTCACCTTCCATGCCATCCATATACAATGCTGCATTTATGTCAGCAGATGAAGGAATGAGAGCATCCCCTAGGGCGGATATCACGGTGGCGACATAGTAATTATCCGAGAACTAAAGGTTGGGGTATTAGCACTTTTTATACATGCATAATAACGCAAGCATACCTCGTTGCCAGTGTTGTCATTGTACTTTAGCAAGTCAAGGAGGAATTGGCGCAATTTCAGAGGTACCAGGCCATATTCATCTCGGACATGAGAAAACGCAATAATGGTGGCTTTTTGGATAAAGTAATTGGGAAGGTTCGAAAAGTCGTTAGGCCTGGGAACACCGGAAACCAGCGGAATACCATCATCAATGTCCATATGAGGCGAGGAGTTTGGAAAACAATAACGTGTGTAGAACATTTTGCTCAATTGCAAAAGACCAACCCAATCGATATTCGGAAGAGCACACTAGGATTGATGTGTAAGACCATCATATAACAACATAAAGCCCATTGGATTGCTTACCGAAGCAAGTGCGTACGCAGATTCCATGCGGATCTTATAAAAACATTTAGGGTCCAACAAAGAACGTAGCAAGCTTGTGGAAGTTTGAAGTGAGGGCATTTGTTTCAGCGCACATAAAGCCTTTCATTTGATATACGAAATTAATTAGCCAGATGATCAAACTTGAGTAGATATGCGTGATCTTACCTCGTATTGCGCAACCACATCACGATCCTTTGTCAACTGAGCAGCCCACATATAATCTGGTTGTTGGAATTCAAGTTTGCATAGCCATTCAAACTCGGCATCTAAGCGAATCCAGTCGAATGTTGCACTAGCCGCGCCACTAGTATCCTCTTCATCTTGACCCCATTCTGCAACGTGCCATTCTTTGCGCTCGTCATCATTCTCAAATACTGCCATACCGAGACCAAGCATTGGGGTGATACCCAGATCAGCCGACCCACCACCTGCATTTTCTTGATCATTCTCAGCGTCTTCCCCTGCCACTGCTGCAGCTGCAGCCGCCTGCTTAGCAAGGAATCGTTTTGTGTTGCGACGAATACGCTTGTACTTGGTATTGAATTGTACTTCAAACTTGTGCGCCATATTTTGTATGTCAAGAATATGCTCATAAGGAGTACCATCAGCTTCATGGATCCGTGCTGTCAGATTGCCAGTAAATATAGGTGTGGCAAGATAGTCTGTGAGATTAACTCCAGCCTGGGCATTGCTATTCTCCTGCTTCATATAAAATTCAACGACCATCTTTTTTCGATTGAAGATGTATGAGAATGTGAACTTGGGGCAGCCGCTTTTGTATATCCACTGGTCGGCAAAGATACGCGTGTCATAGCCACTGATTTTACGGCACAGCTTAAGAAAGTAATGGGTGCTGATAAGGTTCTGGGCAAGTTCACCACTCATAGCTGACAATAGGATGTTGGAAATGACGCGTGAGAGGCCAAAGGCGCTACCACCTTTGCACATACGCTTGTCAAGCATATATAGGACTAGAGGCGCCTTCAGATTAACAAAATCGAGATCTTCTGGGTCGAGCGGTGACGGGAGTGCTTGGTTGTAAAGCGGAGCTCGATCCACATCCAGGTTGTAGCACAGCTCAATATCCTAATGAAAACCATAAATCAATATCCCAATGGTCCAAATGGGATTATCAATCACATACCCGTTTAAGCCGTAAGCGATATTCACTCATGCCAAGAAAGCGTTTGATAAAGAATGACGCCATCAAATTGGCCAATCCACAGATCAACCAGATATCAGGCCATGCTTTTTGCGATATATGGACTCCAAACCATTGACGAGCTAGTGCCAAACTCAGAATCCGACAGGAGTGATATGTTTGGTCGATAATGTCCGGTGGATGTAAAAGGTGTGAGCTACAAAATACAGTTAGCATTGAGAATCAAGTTGCCGTACATACAATATCGAACCTGCAAATGCTCATTGACGCAGTAGTCGATATATCGCTCCAGGCATCTTCGATGAAGACGATTTTGTAATCATTGAATGGATATGAACCATACTCCTGGCCATAAAAATGCATAGCCTTTTAACGAGTCAGTGCTGGTCTTGAGCTATATCGAATGCTACTTACATGCATAAGAAATGTACAGGTGTTGATAAGTGCATCCTTTTGGCCAGGGAGTGCAAATGCGTATATATTCGACATCATGTTGATTTCTGCTAGCAGACATTGTTGCTGGTTTTCATCCAGATCGGCATCAACCAATAGCTCATCTTGAAGCTGAGAAGGCGTAAGTTTGATCATCTCAAATGGCCCAACAGCGAAGCCGATAAATGGGGCAGCAGTGGGGACCGGAAGGCTGTAACGGACAATCTTCTTTGATGCATCCATAGGATGTATGACCTAATAGTAAGTAGGTAAGAATCAATGGAAAATGTATGCATCTCAAGTAAATTTTACCTGCTCCGTCATTTCACCACTACATATTACCAGTGTCTCCTCTTCAGAGTCGTATGAATTCTCCGCATCTTTCAGATAATGCATAGATTTCATTCTTCGAGGCACAATAAACTCCATATCCCAAGTACATCGATCTGACACAGTATCTACGCAAGGAAGCCATGTGCGTGTAGCTCCAGGAAGCGGCTGATTTACAGTATATACATGTTGATAGCGCTACATAAAGACATTTAGTCACTTTACGCCTTTTAAGCGAATGGACCATGTATAAGAAAGCTTACATAAGGAGCGGCGTTGATATCTGGTTCGACAAAGGCAATACCATTACGAGGTGTATCGAGCGTATAAATAATGCGAATCGTGAGAGGCGAGAAATTCATTCCTGATCCAGAAGAAGAATCGTCTTTTGTTGAAGTACTGCCATCTTGTAATGTTGTGGATAGGTCCGTAGTAATGTGATGATTGGTATCGGGAAGCTAAAATGGTGATATTAGCATGATGAACAAACAACCTATACGCATATATAATTAATCTCACCGGCTGGATACAATTGGATGGTAGTGAAAGAGTGAGTTCGCCCTTATCAGATTCTCGGAGTGCTGCCAGGTATTTGCTTTTATAAGCTTGATGGTGTGTAATATCTGCGTCGTCATCCAGCTTTATCTCGGTAAGAGGGTCCTTGTACACAAAATCAACAGGGATATCATTGACAAACGCTCGCTGCACATCTTTTTTTTTTCCGAGTTAGAAAAATTGGAGGCCATGACGTGAAGATAACTTACTGCACTGCCGACAATTCAATTGGATACTGGTTATTTTATCATGCAATGGTTGGAGGATTATCTCTGTTGTGCCCTAAAGTGAAGATATGGGTTGGCTTTGTACAGCGTGATGACACCTTGCTCAATCAACCTACTTGACAGAAACGTTGATCGGGGTTGATCTCTAAGACAAACCGTTCATGGCTCGTAAAGAAAGTAATGTCAACTTTTTTATAAAGCATTTGGTGGCCCAATTTCAAGGATACTTATAATGAATAGGCGTTTATAGTGGCGTCCCGCTGCATGGTCGCATCATCCAAAAGAGATCGCCTTTTTCTTTTTCGCATCCAGGTTACAGCGCTTTAAATTTAACAGCTCCCGATTCAAGTCACATCTGTCACCACACTTTATCTTTCTTTCCCCACATGTTTGACGACGAAGACGAGCAAGAGTTAGAACTACTACGACAATATGAGGAACAAGAAGGCGACGTTCAACACCAAAGTTCAGAGTATGTCAACTTGAATCAAAGCGAGAATAATAAGCTGATTGTATATTTGAAAGGAATGAGCTAGACAGCGATCTTGAAGATACTATTATGAGTATGGTGCAGTATGGTTCGAATCAAGCGACTGCAAAACCAAAAGAGACTTCCCAGCGAGACGATGACCAAGATACAAGCAGTGACGATGACTCGAGTGTTTCGACAGCGTCGGAAAGTCTAGTGGATAAGGTGGATGATGATTCGAGTCTACCCAGCAACGAGGAGCAGCAGGTTTCAACAAGCAGCGTTCATTCATCAGAGCCACGTGTGACACGAGTCATTGATCTTGGAGAAAAGCCAAAGTATATGGACGAAGAGGAAGAAGATGAAGAAGAACGTGAATTGAATGATGAGCTACAAGATTTGATCCAGTCTCAGGTATTGCATCTTGTGATCACAAGGATTCATGATACTAATTCCTAATGATAGATTGAACAGCGTCAGTCATCAAGGCGTAGTTTCAAGCCTCGTAGAATCCAGCTTTGCTTTACATGCTTACGGCCAGGACACGACCAGAGAAATTGCAACGTCGTAGGTATCAACAGGGTTTATTTGGGTGCATTAATTAACCACGAGAATCAGTGCTCGGATTGTGGTCTTGAAAAGCATCCAAGACACTGCCCAGGTCTTCGATATTGCTTAAGGTGTAAACGACGAGGGCATGAAGCAGCGGTATGAGAAAAAGCATGGGTGCCTAGATTTGATTTACTTATATACTATTTATCAGGAATGCGTGCATAGATACGAATATGGGTCATGCAAGAGGTGCGGTCTATCATACCATAATACTGTTGTAAGTTGCACATGAAAGATGGGAACGTGGGGTAATGCCGAAGTCTAAAATGATACCGCAGCATTGTCCAAGTATAGTACACAGATATAAAGGTCAAAGCACACCGGTTGCACATGTAACACCCTATTGCTACTTTTGTGGTCGATCTCAGCATTATGGAGATGTAAGTAAGAGTAATTACCTTAGGAAAATCAAACTAATATCGGTTGTCAGGAATGCCCAAGACGAGGACACAACCTCCAGGACGTGATATCACCGTTTAGCAACAAAAATGCAACCTCGGGGACACGCTTTGAAATGCAACACAATATGAAAGCCTCGGCTAGCGCATTCGCTGAAAGCAGACACAAGCGATGGAGAGATTCAGATAGCAGTGAAGGAAGCCAACAAAAAGACCCGTCAAAGAGGAGAAAACAACAACACAGCAAGCCATCATTAGATGATTTCTTCGAGAGAAACGGATCACATACCAGAGAAAGATTCAACAGGACGCAGAGGCATTCTCCTCCACATCATATCATGGGAGCACAGTATACACAGCTTCAACGTGGACATGGAAATAACAACTGGAACAATATACCGAGACCTACGCGCTCAGGCACTGTCAATATCAATGACCGGTCAAGTATGGATTTCCCGCGTAGCGGTGCAGCAGGCGGTCTCCCAAAACCCAGCTCAAGTGGCGTGATTGATATTCCAAGATGGAATCACCAGCAACAGCAACGTGGACCTCGTTTCCGAGGAGGATATTCATCAAACCGGTGATATAAAAATCAAGCAAATGTGGGGAATACTTGCTTATTCAATATATTTTGGTTCACATGGTAATAGTCTTCGGCGTGGATGGTGATATTATGTGTGTCACCATTGCTTTATAATTGTGAAATATCAGAAAAGAAATACACTTGCTATCTTGATTAGTTTTTACTATCACCTCAATAAAATGGAATTAAATATCACAAGTGAGATTTGTATCCAAACTTTCGACAAGAAAGGTAGTTTTCTCAAGAGGCCATTGCTGTTGGGAGATACACAGCTACAAACGAGTGGGCCATTACCCCATTTAGGAGATGAAAGTCCGACCAGCCGAATTTTTTGTTACAAATCTGTTCGCGCTCGCCTTTTTCTTCCCTTCATCTTTTTCTTTCTCAGGTACATTCGGGCACAGCGTTTCCTCACGGTTATGGATGTTCCATTACCGTCACTAGTGGCTCGAAATGACCACTGCAAATCATCAGTTTATATGGAGCGTTGCTCATCGGCTAGTCCACCGCCTCCCTACGACGATGCTGTACGAGAAGTTGCTTGGCCTTCCACTGTGAGTTTTAGCTATCAATATCTTGCAAAATCAAAATAACCATGTTTCAAGATTGACCAGACTGTAATGCATATGGAGGAAGCAGTGGAAAATACGCACGCTATGTTACAGCGTATGAAGGGCAATCTGAGTCATTTTCATCAAACCAGCCAAGCGCTGATCGACAATCTCGAAAGGTACAAATAGAAATATACACATTAAGGTTTTCATGTTTACATATTTGTAATTGCAGATCAACACGACATGACGAACATAACGACAGTGACAACGATAGCGATAATGATGATTTAGGACGTATTTCACAATCACTCCAGCAACTTATTGAGCAAGCTCAAACGAGTCTGAAAACACGCATGGCAATCCGCGATCCGACTTGCATGACCGTACACCGTTCAGTTTCATGTCCGCAGCTCACAACAGTGTTTGACGAACAACAACATCCTCGTCGGCAAAGTACTCCCGACGAAATGGAAGAGGACACTCGTCGTCGGTCACTTGCCCGTGCATCCACCCTTTTCAGTGAATCACCAAGTTTTCGAGAGCAGCAGAAGCGGTACCTTGATAGTCATTGGCGTCTCACCACCGCTATGCAGGAACTTGTTGACACCGTAAACACTTGTCAGCAGGATAAACCTTCCTACGTTTCACAAAATCATTCATTGCAGCATTATCAATACCCCATTCCACAACGCCGACGTACCCTTCGCAAAGCCAAACAAGTACAGCATATCCACCATCATCATTATTATCACTCTTCCCCACAGGTCATTGTACAACAACCACAACAACAGCATTATCCACCACCTGCATCAATCTCCATTAGCCATCTTTTTACCCACGTTTGGTCCTCTTTTCGCTCCTCACTTGTCCATCATGCTTCTCAGAATCGTCAACGCTCAAACTCACTACGGCAAAAGCAACGACAGCTTTACCAACCCTCTACCACAGCAAAATCGGACCATACAATGTCAAGAATAGACGGCCGGCAGCATGTTGACTCGCCATTACACTCCTCCACAGAACAAAAGCCGCCGTCTCCTATTATACTCCCATTAGCCCATTCAAACCTTCTTCGCCTTATGCTTTTTGCTACTCTATTACTTTTCTCGTTTATGCATCCAACAACCGAAAAGATGAGGAGTAAAAGAGTTGTTGCCTCACAACGATGTGTTGGGCAGTTCATCAATACGTCTTCTGAGCGACTTCCTGTGTCCACATGGATCCAACGATCTTGTCTCGCGGTCTATATCCTTGCTTTCTTGTAGATAGTACACCCATTATTCTTTTGCTTTGTATATGTGTATCACTGTATGTTTTGTATGTATGATATATGCTAATTGTTGCATGATAACTTCTCTGCCAAGCTTTTCTTGTGCCTACAACTACCATGGAAAATATCGTTACTTATATAGCTAGTGGCGGTGACTGGGAAAAGTACTCGTCGTGTTACATCACACGTGTTCACCGAGTAATATTTGAATATTGGATGCTACTCGCGTCTGCCAATCTTTGGAGCCAATATGCTTGAACTGGGGCTTATGCTTGAATGGTCATGAAAGCAACGGAAAAATTCAGCATACGCTGTTAAAGAAGTTGTGGGGACCATTACCACAATCGTTTTGTGTCTTGTAGTATATGTGCAACTCGAAATTGATAGTCATTTACATGGGAAGATTCGCAGTATATCTCTTCACTTGCAAAAACTCTCGAGCTCCTACCAACCAAGTCGTGCTTGTATGCCAGGTGATCTTGACCACAAAGTACATCATGTGTCAATTTGAAGATCCATTACTGTTTACTTGCAATCCTCAAATGTTATCACCATTTGCTTTGATTACTCTTTGTATTATTGCTACAATACATAATCCTATGCATAACACTTTGGAGGTGTCGTCCTACAATGTATACCGTGACCATGCCTTTAAACCAGTAGTAAATCCACATTGAGTCATCCAATTGCAGAATCAGTGATATCTCATTTTTATTCGAAAAGACGCGTATTACTATAAAGGCAAGAACTTTAAGAAGGGTAGTGGTATCAAATCTAAACTCAAACCCAACCGTATTAACGTTCGATTTAAAAATGGTCTGCTAGTTGATGGATATCATAGTTGCGGTGGGGAGGTGATACCCCATTTCCATAGACGGATTCGTGCTACAACACCAACGATGACGAAGAGCAAAGCAACCCAATGTAACCACATGAGCTTTTCCGACCACAAGTTGCTGATCATGTAATCGGCTCGAACTCCAAGCTGCGCCGTCAACCAGACGAGAACCAAGAGAATGTAGCCTGTCATACGGTGGAATTTCCATAATCGTTTAGCTGTAGCGACGTTTCCAAAGACGAAGGATGGCGTGTAGGCGATCAATAGACCAAATAAGCTTTGACAAAAGAGATAGCAAAACAAAGCCAGTCCGAGTTGTCCATGCAACCTACAATAGATCCATTAGTCCAAGAAAGGCATATAGAAGGCTTGGAAATAAAGATACTTACGATGTAAAATGCTCTTTATCTGACACTACTTTGTTATAAACGATCGTTGTAAAGCCGATGATGGCGCTAGTGTATCCAATCACTTGTACGATAGCATGGTGTCGTAAACCTCGCTTCTTTTCTTGTGTTGTTCGTGTTGGTTGAAGCAATGCAATTCCTGTGATGCAGATACGTCAAGAGACGATACCAGTAAACTAGTGTTATGCTTGCTTACCTTCGGTACAGCATGTCACAAACAATATCATAAAAATGGGGTGGTACGTGAAGAGGTTGAATGGAATGCGAACCAACACGGAAACAATGAGACCGATAAATAACAACAAGCCAGCATTCAAGACAATAACAGATGCCTTGTCCTTCAACGATTCTCGTGAATGGGTCTTCATAACGTTGTGATTGAGGAGTAGAGTGTTCTCAGTTGCCATTGTAATAAGTCATTCCTGCTGGAAGAAAATAGGGTCAACAAAAGAGGCGTGTAATAAATGGGTTGTGCCGAGCGCGTTCGTCAAATCCACTTTGAATTGCGTGATGCCTTATTATGATCTCCACTTTGAGGATTGCGTTGGTATGTCATGATACAAGCATATCATCTGCAACGTTGACATTGTCCATATCAACTGAATAATGATATAGCCTCTAATAATAGATCAGCAATCATCAGCGAATTTGGATGCGTCCCTATATGAATAAAGTGCTGGGATTATCCCATTATGAATTTCCTTGACATCTGCACATTCCAACTTGGTGCCTAAGACAGTCGTTGTGTGTCTAGCAGTGCAACAGCAAAACACAGCGAGAGCATGAATCAAGAATAGCGTAGCCTTGTCGAGGGCTCACGGACATGCTGTCTAAAGTATAAATATACCATGAACACACACGCGATTTTCGCACGCTCTTGATGCATCTTGGAGCGAAGATATTAAAATGGAAAACCCAGTATCTAAACGTTTTTTTACAGGGGCTGGCTAATTGAATTAGACTTTACACGAGAGTTCCAATCAGCATGCTTGGATTTCTATGTTTCACATTTTATAGTTGACATGTGGCTCCACAGATATGCGAGAGCATAATACCAATTCAGAGGATTTTGGCCGTCAAATCGGAATTGTTTCCCATGGACAAGTTCACCCCCCAAGCGACAAAAGTGCGTTCTTGAATATCATGTGGGGTTCGTTGAGTAGCCAATGATTACTCTGAATATTTGCCGCCTACCGGATTGCTTAATGTACATCCCCGACAACTAAAGGGAAGAGCATGCTTTGTTTGTCAGCATGCTGCTATTACCAGACAATGTTACCGGATTGAACCGGTTATCGTGATTCATGAGCAACCATTGTTCCCACGGGAGAATCGACGACGGAGTTGATGCAAAATGACCAACCACTTAGAACGCGTTTTGTTATCTTTCAAGATACAGCAGCTTATCATTTCCATCTTTAGCCAATGCCGTTTCCGGGCATCAGTATCTTTCCATCGTTTGCATTGGCATAGCAAAGGAGACATTGCAAGGAGAAGTCTGGTATAAAGAAATAGATTCAGAGGTATTGAAGAGATGATAACACAAAGTGTCATGTTGCAATAATAATAGCAGCCTCCTCCTACGAAATTAACCATATCTCTGCTCTGGGAATGCAAAATTCCACACGTGATAAGATCCTGGCAACATCTTATCAGTAAACCTGAATAAAAGCTGCCGATGATAGATCGGGCTGCTCTTTGTTCCTTCTCTTTCGCACATTTGTTCTCTCCCCAAATCTACATCATACAACAATGGAGCATGCACACTTATACCCTGAACCGATTTATGGATCTAATAAACTACACGTCGGTATCCAACCAGTGGAGAATCTATTGAGTAGCATAAAAGATACACGCAGCATACGTCTTCCGCTACCGAGTCCCATCAAACATACAACACAAAGACGTCGAGCAGCATCACATGCTATGTCGATTGAATCGCTTCTTGATACCACTCAATCGCAACCGCAACATACATCCCACAGAATCGAGAAACGACGACGAGCAACAATGAGCAATATCAATGAGCACAATGAAACCGACGAGATGCACATACGATTTACAAAACTACCACGCATGCATCACCCACCATCACCTTCTGAAAACTTGACAACAATGACTTGTTATCATGCAGCTGTTGCTCAAAAGTCGTATGGCTCAGAGAAGCGGTTCCTGTGTCCACCACCGATAGTATCAATAGAGGGCAAGTCATCGTATCCTTTGGTGTCGATGGCAGTAGTATGTGAAAATGGTGAGCGGATTCTCGAGCAAAAAGTGCAGCTAGACGATGATCAGCGTGGCAGCTTTCGATTTTTACACGTTGCAGGGACAGCCAAAGCGAAGCAGTTTTATCTGAGAGTGAGTCTAACTCATAATCCAGCGAGCAATTTTTATGCGGTATCGCCACCACCTGCGCCACCCTATGTCAGCTTTGTATCGAGTCCGGTTACTATCATATCAAAGCCGTCCAAAAAAACTTGTAAAGCGCGAAGTGTATCGAGCTGCATAGTATCCAGTGCACCAGTGGCGTTGTTTAATCGCATAAATTCGCAGACGGTGCGTACAAAGTACTTGGCCACAGAAGATGGTCGTTTATGTGCCAAGAATGCCATGTGGTCTCCCTTTGATATTGTCGTGCTTCGACAACCTCCAGCTGATGAAGGTGGTAGCGAGATTATGGATGCAAATGCACCGTATGGTGGAATGCCTGTTGTGTATGGCTCAGAGATCATTTTGCGTGATACACAGTCTGGAATCGAGTCCCCGCCACTTTATATCCGCAAGGTCGATAAGGGTCGTATCATTCATACTGCAGAAGGTCCAGTCAGCCAAATGCAAAAGATTGCTCTACAACTTGCAGCTTCCAACAACGATAACGAGCATCAGAGGATGTACCTTAGTGCAGCAGGTCCTGTTATGAATCCTTCATCACCAGCACAACCTAGTTCAATCGACGATAATGGTAGCAGCAATAACGTCAATGCAGCAGCAACATGGCTTGAGTTTGTATCGTCAAGAGTGGTGACTGATAAACCTCGGCAGGATCCTGCTGAACGAGTGGATGACTTTGTAACATGGACTATCGTTGGCATTGCAAAATTTCACTACAACTACGTGGAGCCTATAGCTGAAGATAGTAGTAACCTTCGATCACAAGGGGTCCCATCATCCACCGTTCATGTCTCCAGCAGCCACACTCATAGTCGGACAATACCGCAGCCATCACCTCCCCCATCGCCTCCACCTCGCAGAATCATGCCACTCCCACTGGTATCAACTGTACGATGTTATGATATGGAGACACTTGAATTGACTGGCCAACATCTGATACAACCATCAAATGGACGACTACTTGATGTATGGCTTGGGGCACATGGACCACTACACCTCAAAAACCAGATACACCTCGATGACGGGTCACTCACACTCATCTTTCAACTTCCATCGCTGCATAGCTTAGCTGCTGCTCATCATGGTAATATCGTAGCACATTCAGATGGTACACAGCGCTTCGAGTTGCCACTTCTTCTCATGCGCCAAGACGGATCCATGTTGCCTTCGGGTAAAGGCATTGCGTGCTCTCTCTTACCTTCAGGTTTACCGACGTATCCAGTTTACATTATCTCACGTGATTGATTCTTTGTATATTCCACCTTCAATCATTGTACATATTTTCTGCTGTTAAATAAATGCTTATATAGATTTTTCTTTAGCCATCTTAGTTACTACGATTTCGAGGGACTCTATGTGTTCCGCATTTAACCACTTGAATGATCTATTATGCTAAATGACATATTTTTTTGGATGGGGTGCTGTCACTCATTCATAAGAGTGGTACTTGGATTATTCGCGTTCAATATTTATGATTCTATAATTACTGGACATTTTGTAAATAAAAGAACTCTATGCGGTTATTTGAATAGCTCCTTGGCATTAGAGATATGCTAGAACCAAGATGTTATTGCTTTTGACGAGCTACCAATGATCAATGGATCAATATCATTGCATGTTGGTGGACCTTTACTTTGCATAGGTGAAAGCAGATGTCCCAATATCTCATTTCCTCCATGATGGCATCTTAAGACATCGATAGTTATGGTGTAGCTTTATTCTTCCGTGATTTATTAATTCATTTAGGATGTATGCTATCATGCAGAGGAGTCGGACTGACGGAGAATAAGGTAGAATAGGTTACACACATTGTTGACAGGTTGCACAAATGGATGGTGGATGATAATATTAGGCAATGTTGGTCCTTCATGCACAAACGTCGATTACGAGACAATTGGTTTATACTTGCATACTTCACATTGGCTGTTCCAAGTTCAGGAGCTTGGCTTCATAACCAACTCGTGCAATGTGCACAGACATGGGTGGTGTCACTTGCCACAGAGATGCATAACGAGGGATAGGTATATAGGTGTGCATGTTCACAATAGTAGCTGTGGGAATCTGGGTGCCTGTATTGAGGACGAGGAGGAGAGGAACCAAAAAGAGCCCACCCCACCTTTCTCCACACCCATTTTACACATCAAAGTGAGCCACTCTCCATTAACGAGCTACAGCACGTTAACTCCTGCCATTCTTTCCAATGCAAGACCTCGATGGGTGAACAGGTGGTCAATGACGACGCTTTCAGCTACAACAAGCACGCGTACGATCTATCCATGACTCAAGCTTCCATTCCATTGCAAAAGGTACGGTCAATCGCTGCAGCTCTTTTATTATTCAAGTTGGACATTGTGGTACTAAAGTTCGCGTATAGATTACTGTTCTCTCGTTTATACAAGATCTAATGGGGGCATCGCGTGTATTCATTCCCAAGCTGTCTACAACATGAAGTCTTTCCGTTGCCTCTTTTGGGTATGTTGACAAGAAGACGCGTTTAGATTGGTTTTCCTTGTTATCTCACATTGAGTTTATGGCCTTCATTGCCTGTAACAAACACAGATTAACCATTCCACTCGATTTCTTTAATGCATATCCACAACACGTTACCTCTGCCATGCGAAGGACAGGATTGACTCGAGGATATGGTTTTGTACGATTCTCGGATCAAAATGACCAACAGCGTGCGTTGATGGAGATGCAAGGTTTGGCACTAGATTTACAAGCTGTGAAGAAAGACTTGCAAGCCCTCTATGACAATGGTCTCCGCAGTATTGCTGTGTGCCTGATGCATTCATACACATTCCCAGGTACCACTAACGTGGGTATCTATATCTAGGCTCGTTGACGCGACCTGATCTTCAGCAGCATTTCGAGAGGTTGAGCATGGAGGATCATAGTACCTCTGGCAGCAACAAGATATGGATCTCAAAGCAAGAACGCTGCATGGTTGGCTCAATGGTATGCATGGTGTTGGATCTAA
>JNEU01000684.1:0-15525 GCA_000697475.1 Lichtheimia corymbifera B2541
GACAATCGTGACATTATTGGCGAAGGACGTCAACTTAAAACGTTTTCGGGCCCACGATACAAACTTCGAACCACGTTGGCGATTATATCGAGTGCCCTTTTGAAGTATAATAAGAGTTAATAGATAATGGTAAAAAACTAGCAATGTGAATCATACCTCTAGCACACCCTTAATGTCGTTGTACATCTCCTGATTGATAAAAATCTTTCCACGTCGTTCAGGGGTTGCCGACTCCCTGTACTCCTCGAGCAGCTCGTTGAATCGTGTTCGGGATAACCATGAGCATTGGTACTCGCTCTCAGAACCTTGGGTGGTGCTCATGGTGGAAGTAGGATGATTAAGAAATGCAAACAATGAGACGAATATCAAGCTGCTGTGTATTTATATTCTAATACCTCCCGTAGATACCCGATTATCCATGGCTGCGATCATTAATCCACCCAATTCAGCAATACATTGTCATCATCTCTAGCCATATATAGTAAGTGTAATAGCTGGTATACTAGCCCTATGCTCAATTCCCACGATATCACATGCCTGCGATAACTATATCTCTTTGTCAGCAAATGATGGCTAATACAGCTCGTGCGAACATATAGGTACTTTATTACCGATAAGAGCACAACTACGAAGCCGAGGCATACTTTGACAATCACACTTAGATGGGTATATGCACTAGTATCTAGTATATACATACTCTAATCTTTGTCTATTACTCGATCCCCATACTAACCCCGAGATGATGCATAGCTAATAGGTGGATTTTGGTGATCATATCTACATTCACGAAGCGGCCATATCGCTTAACATTATACACGGCTAATAGGAGCGATTTGGTGATCATAGGTGTATATCCCGAAATGACCCGGGTCATTTCGGGAATGTCTGTGTAGGCTGAAATGACCCGGGTCATATTGGGATCCGGTTTTGACCCGGGTCATTTTGGGTTATTTCCAAAAATGACCCACATCCCGAAATGACCCACAACAGATGTACCAAAGAATTGATCATGCGAGTAGTCTGTGCGTGATTGGCTGTCTTTTTGAGATATCCCGCTGAAATCTCACCTTTTTCTCGCCAACGTTGACGGGCTTTCATGGCTTGAGTATCAACGATTTCTTCTTGTAAGATGCTGATCCGTTTCTCGATTCGAGGAAGAAATTGTGTAAGAATGTTCGGTGGTGGTTTTGTACGGAGAAGACGATTCCGTTTGCACATCAGAGCTTTCAACTGTTGTTGACGCCAATGACTACGCTTGCGACTAAATTGTTGTGTGAAACGTCGTAATGCTGACTTCAGGTGTTCCCACTGTTGCTGAGGAGATTCGAGCTTATCAAGTGTGGACCATAGCTTAGAAAGCATCAGAGCAAGATCTTGACGGAATTCAGGAATCTTCGAGAAATTAGGATTACCACGCCAATATCCTTTTCCAGTGTGAGGTGGGCTGAGTTGTATACGAGCTGATACAAGAGCATGATCTGTCCAAGATCTTGAAACAAATTCAATGTCTCCTTTGTGGATGAAGCTACTAAAGGAGCGTGAGGCAAATATAAAATCCAACGTATTGTGATATGACACACCAGTACGGTAGGTTGGCAGAGCCAAAGGTGTTGTTGTATCAGTGAGACAATCGATAAAGTTGAGATAAAGCTGTGATACCCAATGACGACAAATACGGTCACGTGTTGAGAGATGATTGTGAACGTTGAAATTGAAGTCTCCAGTGATGATAAGTCGATCGATATATTGTGGGGTTGTTGAATTCAAAATGGCTGAATCCAATAGTGCTGAATAAAAGGGTCGACGTTGTGATGCTGAGTTTGCTGGAGCATATATGGTGAGTAGATAGAAGGGAGTGAATACCCGATTGATTGATGAAACTATGGCGAAGATGAAACGAGTGTTGTAATCATCGTTGTGTAGGTCGATTGGTATTTGCTGTATTGAGAGGTCGGAATCCATGGTAACAATGCCACATCGAGAGTTCCAGAGAGTTTGTTGTGAACAAAAGAGTAAGTTGAATGTTGTTTTTGTTGAATCGTCAATAGCGTTTGTTTCTTGTAAAGTAATGATGTGTGGTTGTGAATGATGTTGCCTGAGATACCTGATAAGAGAATCCCGGGCTGAAGTGTTGTGTATTTTGCGGAGACTGTTACAATTGAGAGATGAAAGATTCAGAATATTGTCTTTAATCATGGTAATCATTGATACGTATAATTGGGGCCCTGAAGCAGCTCAGGACCCAAAGCGCTACCAGATGAATTTTCAAAATTGTCTCCTTGAGACGATCCTTGTGCAAGAACATGTTGCATGAGATGAGGGGCCTGATCATTGAGGTATACCATGAAGGCGCGTTGTTTGTCAACCGTGAAGGAGGAAATTTCTTCTTTGGCTGGATCCGAGGCACACAGAGATCGGTATCAGAATCGAGGTACTTTGACTGAAGAATCAATCATGTCAAAAACATCAGGATTCCTATCCATCATGTCGTTGAAAGCAAGTAGCATGCTGTCTGTTTGTTGTTCAAGGGAATCATCAGGTTCTTGTTCGCCAGAGCCATCAGTTTCCATTCCATCATCAGGTGAATGTAATGTGCGTCATGATCGCTGTAGACATCTTCATCATCATCGAGATCCTCCCAATTAATGGGCTCAGCCTCCTCAGTAACTTGTTTTTGGCGAGGTTTACTGAATTGCTGTTGGTTGGTTGGTTGAGCTGATTTGTCCTTTGATGCTGGGACAGGTGATACTGGCTGATGGTTTGTTGACACATCCTGTGGATCATGTGTATTGCCAGGAAGAGATGTTGGTTGACTGCGTGCTTTTCTTTTCTTTTTTGGGGTCGCACCACGGGTCGAGGTTGATCTTGGACAATCTGCAGCGATATGACCAGTGACACCACAAGCATAACAGGCACGATTTTTTTGAGGATTATCTGGACAATGGCGTACATGATGGCCAGGTTGATGACACCTAGCACAATGCAATTCCATCTCCTTCCATGTTGCATAGAAGAAATCATTGGTGTGGCACCAGGTAATGGTATGACAAAGGGCGGGCCATGCGGGTGTTGTGTCAGCTGATGAAGTACGATCCAAAATGGCAAATCCCTCTCCCATGAACATCTGCGATGTTCATTCACGGTAGATGCCACAGTCGAGTACTCGTCCAAAGGGACTCAAGCTTTCTTGAAGGCCATCCAAAGCGAAGGAATTGGCATGCGTGGGAGAGAGGTGAGACAAATACGAGTGATGTCCACATCTGTTCCCATTGAGCGACAAGGGATGATCCGTGTTCCATCTTTGAAAATAACTCCGTGTTGGAGAGCTTCATCGATTTCTTCTGTTGTAGCAAGATAAAGCTCCACAAGGACTCTTGGACCAGTCTTGTGAGTATCCCCACCACAGTTATTGGGATAAGCATTGCAAATCGTTGTCAAGACGTCAGGTAAACGTTCAGCACGGCAACTGACATCGAAAAACACACTCGGAACTGAAGCTGGTGAACCTCCTGCGCGAAAAACGTTGGTATGAATGATACGTTCCGGTTTGTCGTCTTTTGAAGAAGACATGGTTTTCTTGGTCGTCACTTCTTCGAACATAAGCGACTAGCGATTGCGACTCGCAACCTTAGCATAGGTCATTCGCATAGGTACTGAAGTAGTTGGATTTTTTGATAAAGTTGAGCCTGTTGCCTTAACAGGTAAATTGTTCAAATACGGGGAAGACATGATTTGAAATCACCCAATGTCACCACCAGCCTCGTCGAAAAAAATTGAAGAGGTCGACAAGATCCAGTTTGGATGGTGATAGTAAGCGGTGCTATCATAAAAGTTATCTTTCTTCATGATCAACAGGCTCCGCACAAATAGTGAGACTGGTGCGGACGGGAGCTTTCCCCTGTGAAAGCGAAGCGAAGAAACGTGAACTAAATTACCAAAGGTCGTAAGCAGATACTATGTTGGGGTCGTTTTTATGTACTAAGCTATCATACAGCTACACCTAATCAATACCTTTGTGGGTTCGTTAACATACAGTAAGTGGTCGTGCTTAAAATATTTGTACCCATGATTCAATTACTTTCATCCGAGCTGATTTGCCAAAGATAGGAGCGAAAAAGAGATAGATCTGTTGAGACATTCAGTGCACATTGTATTACTACACTGACCTTTATTGCTCGTATGTTAGGCAAACTAGCACGGATTAAAGTAATTGAAGCATGGACACTGTTGTAGGCCATGGTCGACCTTAGGCCATTTCCGGAATTGGCTTAGGCCATGACGGTAAACTGTCTGGTGGCCTAGTCCACGACGGGAATTGGCGGGATTTTTTCCGTGGCCTAGTCCATGACGGTAAGTCTTGTGGTGGCCTAGGCGATTTCAGCATATGCAGTTAACTGATCATACATAACATCATTTTTTTTAATACGGAGCACATTAGACCTGCAATTTTCCTATTTGCAATTCAACCACAAGGAACATATCATTATGGTATACACGTCAAGAAAGTCATTTTCCCATTACCACAGGGTCTTTATTCAGGAAGAAATAATAGTAGCGTACATGAAGTAAAAATAAATCGTGCTTACTTCAAGCGGATATAGCTATTGCAAAGTATGGCGGCGAGCCAAGTCAATGGAGGAACAACATCACCTTCCATGTTTCAAGATCTTATGAAGCCGATCGTGAGCAGGTCAATCTCGAATGTAGTCATAGTTCTTGGGGATCAGCTAGATTTGGAAACAAAAGGAGAAGAGCATATAAGGCGACGGTAGATCGATGTCGTATACCACATAAAGCGTTGCAGATTAGCGATTGGTATGCAAGGTGTGATCGCGAACACGATATGGCCGTAAAATTAGAATATGAGGGAGCGACAGTGCTGTTGACTGAAATGTAAAATGCAGCTTCAATTGATATACAGTATCTTTTCAGCTATTGTATGTATGTGGATAAATAAATGAAAGAAAGCTTTATTGTTGGAATACAGGTTACTGTTCTTTGAAAACCATGATCCTGGTGATCGCCATTTGATAGTTAGCAGACTATACCAACCCAATATGCGCTATCATTGCTTTGTAATTATTTGCGTTAACAGGCATTGAGAACTAGTAACCACCTGTAATACATATATGTTTTTTGGATCATCAAGCCCAAAGTAAGTACCATTTTTCCATTTATGCGATCAATAGTATAGTCAACATCTTAGCTTTATGTCAAACCTTGAATATATTTATATATACATGTATCCGGAAATGGACTATGGCCTACAACAGACACTAATATTTTTTGCAGGAACATTTGTTGCATGTTGGCAAACCCGTGTCGGTATCCCTACAGTGGTTGTGCAAGATAGCATGATGTCTTTAAACGGCAACAAATGTGTCATGACAATGAACGAAGGGGTCACGACAATCACAACATGTGTCATGACAATGAACAAGGGCGTCACCGCAACCACGGAAGGCGTCACGATGATCAAGATATGTGTCACGAGAATAAATGAAGCTGTCACGATGATGAACGAAGGCGTCACAATAAAGAAATCTGTCACGATGATGAGATGAGCTGTACGCGTCATCGTAAAGTTTTGTAGTACAGGCATCTTTACGTTTCTACTACAGTGGCAGGATCTCGCAAACGCCCCACAGGTTTCCCATCATACCATTCCATGTATCAATGCCGCTTTCAATCAATTGTGTATATATGATCGTTTAGAAGATGCCTTGATTACTTACCTGGGTTTATATCACTTTGCCCTTTTGCCTGGTTGTCGTGCATGTGGGCACCAAATGCCGCTGAAACTATCGGTTAATCACTAACCACCATAACAATGCAAGCTCATGCCAGTCTTTTCATTACATCTGCTCTTCATACGTACGCATGATAATGTGAGCACATTCACTGCATCACCACACACATGCTTCTCTTCCTTCTCGTACTTGCAAACCATATACCAAATATTAGATTCAAGGTATAAAAGCATCGAAGGATCGCCTTCGGAATAAACATTACTATTAAACGACTCATCTTTTATGTTCCTTGCTTTCATTAACCCATTACAGTTTTGTGTATCGCACTAGCTTTTGGATGGTCAAGGTTAACACATTCAACACCAAATTGCTATCGACGTGAGAGAACTACAGAACTCGTTCCTAATCGTTTTGCGTAGGAGATGCTGTCATCGAATGTGGAAGTTTTCTAGTGTTGTGATGTGCAAATGACGACGATGAAGTAAGCACCAGTGCTTAAAACAAGGTGTCTCCATGGTAGTGTACTACGATTCCGATGCTGGCAAACAATGTGCGGATGTGCTTTATGAAGCAAGGCAGTAAGGTGCAAAAGTAAACCCTTAGGTAGAGCTGTTGATCATGCAAGGAGTGCTGAGTAGGCAGTTGTTTCAATTAAACGGGCTTGTTGACTTGTTGAGCTTGGCACGGAATCATTTTCATCATCGCGTAATATGTCCACATGCAAACAAATCACTGTAGTAAGGATGAAACATAACGACCTCCAATGGACACCACCACAATAGACTTCTGTGGGATTATTTCAAGCAGCAATACATGCATGGACGATAAGCATGTACAAGAGAGTAAGAGAAGGTACCAAAACGTCCACGCCATTGCACAAGACAACGCGACTACCCACATTCACACACACACATTCATCCTTATATATAATCCCATCTCCATATAGCATCATCACACAGGTGTTATAAAACGTATGTAAGACATGTTGTAGTTGTAGCTGGTAACAGAATGTGAAATACAGATATTGATTCTAAACCAATTCCTTTATCATCTTCCATCCTAAAATATTTCGATCTTTTACTACCATGTGTAGTACTCCCAATCCAAGATGACTACATACCTTAAAGGGAGAAGGTTCCCAAACACGCCGTGTGCTTCCATGATCCAGTATAACGAGTGTAGTCGCTTGCTTGGTTGACATTTTTGCACTTTTGAGCAAGACCAAGCTCATCGCCTTTGTGTGTTGTATCCTTGCGATTTGCGTGTCATACATTGCACCATCCAATCCATTCATATTGCCAGGACCAGTAAATCCAATGATGTTGATCGAAGATAAACCTGTATTGATGCATTGATTATCATCCAATGACCCATTCCCTCCATATTGTGATACTTCATACATACGCTTATTCCAAAGCCGAAATATATTTTCATGCTCTCATGGTGCTGCAATATCACGTGATCCGTCGCTGGGTAAAGGCTGCCGTTGTTGAATACAAGAAACACACCGATATAGCATGCCAAACGGATCCTTTTGCTGTAGACCTTCCAAGTCGTCTTGTTTTCCCCTTCATCAGAGTACTCGTTGCAGATCTCGAACGGAATCACGTTGCACATTCCTTCCGAAAGTTGCCATTGTCGCCATTGCTGAACCAAGAGAGCTGCAAAAGACAAGCATATCAGTATACACACCAAAGAAAGGCACGTTCACGTGTACACTCTACTATAACGTTGCTCACCTTGACAGACACCTTTTCGCATAGATCGGTTGCTAATGAGGGCGTCCATGTCGAACCACGATCGCGGCGTTGCTGAGGTGGTGGGTAACAAAGAAGCAGCAAGGAGAAGACACCACCCTTTTGACACACCAACACAAAGAAATTAGCCTCTCCACTTCACACACATATATACAATAGACATAACTATAATTCATAACGCTTTTATAAGCACACTCTTTATTACTATTTACAAGGGGGGCGGTGTTAAGGGTGAAGGGAGGCAAAGGCTATGACTATAGTAATACAACTACACATAATAACACTACCACACCTATACCTGTTTATGAGCTAGTGATATAAAGATAGTATAGACATACTTGTACACCGATTCCAACCGCAATGGAGAAGGATCATGTCACTCGATTAGTCAAATGGGGTGAAATGGGGGTGACGTGTTGGCCTTTAATAAATTATACGTTTCCACCGCAACGAGTTGTTTCCTCTCTCTTTCCGCTTTCTGTTATTTTCAGTCATGCCTCGTCTCGCTCTTACTGCTCTCTTTTTCTGCCTCTCCCAACCTGCTATTCCTCTTGCTTACTTGCTTGCTTGCCTTGTGCAGCTTTTTGGTGTCCGTTTCTCGTTGTTGCTTGCCCTTTGCTGCGGTTTTTACCTGCTTTGGAGCCCTCTTGTTGCCGTTGTGGTGAAGTGGTCGTCCACGGCTACTCCCACTTTGAACCCTTTCTCGCTTGGTGGCCCTTCTGTGGCTGGTCCTGTTGTTTCCGTTGTCTCGTCTGGTGGTGAAGTCGTTTGTGTGCACGTGGTGCGTCTTTCTCGTTTTGGTGGTTGCGTTGTCGTTGCTTCTGGTGCTCCTGCTGCTGTGGGTGCTTCTGATGGTGGAGAAGGTGTTGCTGCTGGTGATGTTCCTGGTGTCGAAGTCGTTGTTCCTGCTGGTGTTGAAGGTGATTCTGATTCTGTTGGCGCTGATGGTGAGCCTGTTTCTGGAGGTGATGTCCTTGAGGTTGCTTTTGTCCCTGTTGGTGGTTCGGTTTTGCCTGATGTTGAGGGCTATATTCGTGGTGATTCTGCTCCTGCTTTTGGTGTTGCCCGTTCTGTTTCTTCTGGTGTTGGTGTTCCTGCCTCTTCTGGTGTTGGTGTTCCTGCCTCTTCTGGTGTTGGTGTTCCTGCCTCTTCTGGTGTTGGTGTTCCTGCCTCTTCTGCCGTTCTGGCTCCTGTTGATGATGTTCCTGTTGTCCCGGATGTTTTTGCTGCTGTCGATGTTCCCGTTGTCGTGGAGGTTCCTGCTGTTGTCGGTGTTCGTGTTCGTGTTCCTGTTGCTGGTGATGCTGTTGATGATGCTGTTGATGATCTTGATGACGAACTTGGTACGTATTTCTGTAAACCCACGCTTCGTTTCTTTCCAATCATCTGACAAATGCTTTTATATAGCGTTCTTGATGTACCACTTGAGTGTGGATGATCAGTACGATGAGGATGCCTACATGGCACCTCCCTTGGATCGGCGCTATGAGGGACCTGTGGAAATGATGGAGATTGGTAAGTGCTAAATTAAAGACATTGATCATTGTGATGATATATATACTGACATGGAATGATATTTCCTAGACGAGAATCCAATCATTGCCATGTTTGCGAACTTGAGCTTCCCTCCTTTCCCTGTTGACGATGACGACGACGATGTTCCCATTGATGTGGGTAAGTATACTCTCATATTACATTTATATAAGCCTATGTATCTTATGAATTTCCATTACTTTAGATATGCCATCTCCTATGCTTCCACCACTTACCGCCACACCACCTCCATCACCTCCACCATCACCCACACCATTCCCTATGGAGGTTGAAACACCAATCCTTTCACCTATGCTCATCACTACCGCCACCACCACTACCACCAATACCGACTATGCCACCACTCCTATGATTACCGCTATGCCTATGTCTATGCCTATGCCTATGCCTATGCCTGCCACCATCACCACCACCACTGATACCGATCCTGCCACCAATCATTCTTCTACCGACATTGTTACTTCGCCTCCTCTCAGCCCTTCCGAAATTCCCATCATGGCAATCATTCAATCACGAATCCGACAAATCCGCGAAACAGTCCCTACACGCACAACACCTTCCTCTCCTTCTTCGTCATCTGTATCCTCCTCATCATCTTCATCATCCTCCTCCTCTTCCTCATTATCATCATCGTCATCATCATCATCCTCGTCATCATCATCCTCGTCTTCTTCCTCATCATCACCCTCGTCATCTCCTAATCCGCGTCATCAACACCTCCAACATTTCGACACCTCGTGAACCCGCTCCACAACAACCACAACAACCTGTCACCATCACTACCGCAACACCACCATCGTCATTATCTCCCGATGTGCTGAAAGCACAAGAGTCCCTCGGTCTTTTTTACTGAGTAGATCAGTTTGTGGGTGCCTTTTGGTAAGTGGAAATTACATCTCTATACTTGAAACCATCGCTGATCTAGCTTACAATTATCTGTAGGGCACGTCAAGTGGTGCTTCTTTCGTTTGGAGCGGCGTTCTTCTGGTTACGGATGGGATACCCTGCAGTCCAGATTCAAGGCGTGGATGATTCTCAGGTACGTTCGGCTTCGTGTGGTTGAGTGAAAGGATAGGCATGTAGGTATCAAGGTGAGAGGATCTGGATGGTCATCGATGATGCTGCCATTGGTGCTGAAAGGTCCACGAGTAAGTCCAAGTCTGTCTCCATTGATCCTGTTAGCTATGTGCAAGTCCTTGCTTTCCTACGTCCTCTCATGGTCTCTTTGTCATGTTACCCACTAAGGTGCCTCTTTTGGTATTGAAACGGTAAGTCAAAACACTGGTATTGTCTTGTGATCCATTTACTTACTTACAAATGCCTTTTTATATTCCGCGGGCATATCATGGTTATTGATACTGTGGTATGTCTCTGCATAGTGCCACCGCCTTTACATGTTGGATGATCATGTTTTGGCACAAGCGGTAATCATCTTTGAAGTGGGCAAACAAGAAAAGGATCATCAAGACATGGATTGCCTGGCATCATGGCCTGGTTATGGGGCAGACAGAGCATCGTTGGACCCGGCCCTTTGGTATGCAGAGGATAAGACTCTGAAGGATCCTGAGGTGAATGGGCCTGCATCCTGATTCCTTTCGCTCTCCACATGGGGCTGGACGTCCTGGGATGACATGCCACGCCTTGTTTCTGGTTCTGTGGGGTGTCCCTGTGAACCGGGTTATGGTCACGCGGTATGGTATGTATTCAAGCAGAAATCAGTGTACCTTTTCAAGATGCTAATGAATGTCTCCCTTGACAATAGGCCATGGGCCCTTTTGGGGCGATCGGTATCAGCAGCGGCTGCTGTTTGGAGGGCAGGAGTTCTCTTTTCTTTTTATTGGCGTCGTTACCGATTGGTGCCTTCAGGATGTGGTGGATACCATTCTGCGCAGCGAAGGGTTCTCTTTTCTTTATATCGACGGTGCCATCCTTTGTATATGGTGTTGTCATGGCGACAAGGCGCAAGAGTTCTCTTTTCTTTTTACTGGTGCTGGTACCAGCCAGACTACCGGGGTCGGCATAGTTACAAGTGCCAAGCTGTCTCTCTGATTTATTGCATCATTACATGACTACAACGCAAAGGTTGTTTGCTTTCAAGTACACTGGATCGATGCCATCACCAATTTGAATACATTTACCACCAATACAAGAAGGCACAAGAAACGGACTTCCATGGTATTCGCTCTACTACAAATATGGACACGTTCATTGCCATGGTGCTGCAGCACGGTGATTCTCTTTCTTTTATTCAGCTTTCTGGCGTTACCAATTTGGGCACTTATCGCCATGGCTACAAGGCACAAGGTCTCCATTTCTTTTATTCCATGAGCGCTTCGTTGCTACGGCACTACTACTATCAATCCACATGGCACGAGTTCTGCTTTTTTTGGGTGCTTGCTGTTTCTGCCTATTATATGACACAAGATCACGGGGTCAAGGTGAAGATTCGACGGTCTCCTTTACTGGCATTATGATGGGACCCAGCTGCAAAACAATCCTATGATGGTATCCGTATTGGTCGCAACATGGAAGGCAATCACGACTTGGGCTATCGTACTCTATATGGGACATTGCATGGAGGTATATCCATGACGACAAGGATGGGATTATGACGAGGCGGTTTCACACCAGTGGCGTTTACTACTTGGATCGCGTGGCAACACACAACAAAGGCGATGGCTCTATGGCATATGGCGGAACCAACAACCAAGGCACACATGCAAGCGTCTCCCACAAATCCTGGTTATATTGACATATCATCCCATTTACGGCGTGGCAATCAATAAGATCTTTGGAGAAGGTGTTCCTTTGTCAATTCGGCTTCATCAAGATATTCCAATTCAAGCGAGATGGATTAACGATTCAATACTGGCATTTTCAGAGGTGGCTATTGGCGGTGTTCACATTCCACAGCACACGTATGGTAGAGGATGGCGAGGAGATATCATATCACGGTAGCGGGAGCATGCTGGCGGACACTACGCTTTCAAATGGGGACACCTTGGAACTATGACACATGCTGTTATGATATGTGGACAAGAACGCTACAAATGCATATCCACATGATTCATATGGCGTTACAAGAGCATACACAATATCAACTGCAAGTTTTATGATCATTCAAGTCAGAACCTTTGCCACAACATCATATTTCTCCAAAGACCACTGGTGGTCTGTGAACCGCTTCCAATCATTGGGGGTTCATGCATGGTTACGGACAACATGGTCAAGGCACAGATCGCAGTACCACATTAACACGGTCGACATTACAGCCAAAGGCAAAGACAAGACAATCAAGGATCGACCATTCAAAACGCAAGTATATGCCTCGAACGCTCATCTATACACATGACGCTTACCTTCACATCGTATAGATACAATTATGGAATGTCTGTACCATATCACAGCGGTCCTGGCGATCGATTCCGGATTTCCTATGCACGGCAATTGCACGGTTTCACATATAGCAAAACATCAATGCAAATCAATCTACTATCACAACAAATCAATCTTCGGCTCTCTCTCTCTCTCTCGTATGCGCATACAAGTCATATCAATCATTTCAAACAAGCGCAATATCAATCAATATCAATGAATCAATATCAATCGATCAATCTCAATCAATCTCAATCAATCTCAAACATCAAAGTAAGTCTCATTGGTGAATTCGGTTATATGCAAGGACCGTGTATTAACGAAGGTGTTATAGAACATCCATGTCGAGAAACAAACGTCCATGGCATCAAGACCAGTCTGGAGGATATGTATCGCTTTGTGGTTCAAATCGCAATCTCGACCATCACTCAAAGAAGGATTGGCATTCAATATCATCAAGATGAGAGAGCCTGAGAAACAAGTAATATATGGTTACCATTGTCAGGTAGACAAAGGATTCTAATCCTGGGCCTTTAGATACAGAAAAAAAAAAGAAGAAAAGAGAAGAAAAGAAAAAAGAAGAAAACAAGAAAACAAGAAAAGAACAAGAACAAGTGGAACTTGCATGAACCGTGCTGGGAGAACTAGGATCACGCTGGTATCGGTGTTCGACCACAAACGGCACTACGCTAGTGCATGCGAAAGGATACTCAGGAATATATACACGCTCTACATTATAATGGGTAAGTACATTCAAGCCATCCCTTTTCTCTGCTATTACTAACATCATCATCCAGAGATCTATCATTACTCACATCAAGAGAAGTTGCTTTCAATCCACGAGCGTTTACCAAATCAAAGGCACTGTATCGAATGGAGGTCATCAAGGTGCTACAAGAAACACTCATGGCTGAGGCAAAGACGAAGGATACCTTCTATCAATGAACACGAGCTTAAGAAAAACATACAATGGCAGTACTCTGTATTGGAACAAACAGACGTTGTAAGTGTGAATGATGCGGATTGTGATTTGCCAACATGCATACTGATATCTGGGTCACATGCCATGTAGTGGATGTCAATCGGAGGCCTCGTGAACATACAACCTTGTCATTGCTCTCTGGTGGTAGGGGCACACGCTGATTGGTGGTGGTCAGCAAAGCATATCCTGACGTCCATTCAAGCGTCCATGTACCATAAATAGAGAATGCAGTACAAATAGCAATATTGATTTTAAAGATTATACATTTATTCAGTAAAGTTATTGAACATTCTATTTTGGACATGCATATCTAGCATCATTGTCTTGGAATACTAATGCCTTGAAGGAGTCATTATCATCATCTCTCAAGGTGAATCCCCGCCCAAGCATAAAAAACCTTCCTCAAGTGGCTACGATTAACTATGGCTTGTTCCTCTTTATTACAACAAAGCTGCTCTTTATACTACTACAGGCCTCCTTTCATAGCTACACTTTAACTCCTTGTCCACATTGCTCATTGCATGTTCACCATCTGCCAGCTCAAGCGTGTCAGCATTCATCTCCTGTAACGCGTCATCGCTAAAGTCAACTCCTCTTGTTCGCCTTTTTCCTTGTTTCAGCTCCCACGTTTATGCCACCCTTTACAACTCTTTTCTTCGACTATAACATATTCACTGCATAGCGATCGTTGACAATGCGCAATTGCTTCCGCCTGTTCACCATCTAAACTTCGGAATCGCGGCTCGTCCAAAAGGGGGTCCAAGGTGCTATGGCGGGCTTTGCTATTTGCACCACGCAGAAACACCATATCAATTTCAAAACCAGACGGCGGCACCCTCCCTCTCACTCAAAGTATCTGATGCCCTCTTGCTGTGGATGTTGCTTCGCGGCTGATTCTATGTCAAATATGTGCATGATTACCCTTGACGATCATCAGCATGGACATATATACTATGCACCTCCTTTTTATATTGGTGTACCAGCACCAATGGCGCTCACAAGGAATAAACGGATGTCTGGATGATTGAGAAAAGGGAGCGTATGAGATTAGACTTCTAGGTATGGATGTGGATGAAAAAGGTGATAGATCGACAGCAGGGACATCTACATTATGTGACGCCTTTTTATTCTGTAAGCCTTCTTGCTTGCTATGGAGAATGCTACAAACATCAGGACAACTCCAGCTTGAAGGTGAAATTGTAGAGTAAAATAGGATTGCTGGGTGTAAAGTTGCTCATCCATCCTTCTTAGTACTAATGTCGAGTGAAACGAACATATGATGATGCTGCACTTTTCTCTTTGGATTCTTAACCAACCTGCTGGTGAAGTAAGATAACCGATTGCGCGGATCAAAAGATGTGCAGCAGCTTGATGCATACATGGAGGTGGTGGATGGTGCTGTGTCGTGATTTTCGAATGTGGATCATGATGATGACACTTGCTTCAGTCACATCGTGGCATGAAAATATCGCTTTACAGCTAGTGTACCCATTTTCTCATCACCCGAGACTTGATTTCTTTGACATTGTACAATGGTTCCCCTTTCTTCCCTCACCCTTTTTTTCTTTCCCTCGTTTTTTCCCTGGTGTTTGGATATCCATCCACTGTCATCTTCCAAATGTAATGGCTTTGGGCGCGACCTCGATATATTTCATCCCCGGATAATATCAGTCTTACACTTGGTATGGAAAAAAGCGGGGGCCCACTGTGCCAAGCACAATCATTCTATCACCCGTCATGTGATTTCTTACTGCTGATGGATTCATTCTACCACAAGTCATTTGATATCTTATTTCTGATGGATTCATTCCATCACAAGTCATTTGATTTCTTTGACAGCACTCTCGTTCCATCACCAGCCCCTTTTTATTCATTCAAAAAATATAAGAATAATGATCACTACATGAATTCCCACTCTTTCTTTCTCATTCATACCATTCCACTGCTACCTCATGATGGAGGCTGACCTCGAAGAAATGGATATCGATGACCAAGGCAATATGCAAGGTGCTCTCGAAGAAAATCGAACCAGGATACAGACTTTTCGCAATGATCGCCGGAACACCCGGACTGTAACTAGAAATTGCCGTCTGAAGACCGCTCTCAA
>JNEU01000685.1:0-14880 GCA_000697475.1 Lichtheimia corymbifera B2541
ATTACCTGTCGTCGCATTCTTGGATATTAAAGCAGCTTATGACTCGGTCAATCGCAACATCATATGGGAAGCACTGCAAGGACTCGTATCGCCTGGGTTGTTGGATTTATTGCGTTGCATGTTCGACAAGGTGCGTATATCCGTCATCCTCAATAGCCATCAATCAAGCTGGATCAGACCAAGGAAAGGTGTCCTACAAGGTTCTATATTGAGCCCAATGTTGTATGCCATCTTTATCGACTCACTTCCAAGAATGTTGAGAAGAGTTACACCTCGTAAACCATTGCTGCTTCAAACACCACGTGTGGATCATTTGACTGAATTCGAGAACAATCTCCTTGGACGACACGACATGATTTCGAATGGTCTGGATGACAACAACGACAATTACGACATGCAGATTCAACAAGTCAACGCCCTCTTGTATGCTGATGATGTGGCTATCATTGGGTCACGAACGGATATGGTGGATCTTTTGGCAGCAGCAGGCAGGCATTCAACACAAAATGGATATCGATGGCATCCTGGTAAATGTGTCACACTCAACGGCAACAGCAGCACTAATGAACAACAATCACCATTACCATTGGAGCTATACAATGAACCCATCACCAACGCCACCACCTTTACTTACCTGGGAATTCCATTCAATGACCATGGTATCGATGCATCACTTCTTGTTAAACAGCTCACAGCAAAAGCCAATCGTGCCTCACATCTATTAAAACGTATTGGTAATCATCAGTACGCGTTTGGTCTGCACACAGCAATCAGAAACTACCGCACCTTTATACGACCGGTGCTGGAATATGGATTGGCGATCACTGTTTTGAATCAAGAACAACTGGAGGAGCTCAACAAGGCACAAGTCAAGTGTATACGGCACACTTTGAACGTTCAACGTCGCAATGCACCAACCATCGTACAGCTGCATATGACCGATTTGCCGTCAATGCGTTTACGTGCGTCCATTCTCAAGCTCAAGTTTGTCAATCGCGCCATGACTTCACCAGCAACGACACTCATAAAGGCGGTTATGAAAGTGTGTGAACAAGACGAAGAATGGATACAAATGACCAGCGGGGAACAAATATTTTGTGACCTTCAAGAACTCACTCGTCAGCTGCCATTACCACGTCATCCACTGAAATTCATCATTGATGCACATCGCACACAAGAAATGCAGACACGTCGGGAGCAATACAAGGCTGTGGCTCGTGCACGACCGGAGCGGATGTGGGATCCGATATTGTACTTGCCTGTCACCTCTCTCCAACGCCATCGTCTCATTAAATGGCGCACCCATTGGTTACCATCATACCCCTTGGGTAAATGTAGATGTGGTGTTGAAGCTGCACACCGTGATCACTATGACATTGATGGATGTCCTAGAATTGAGCCAATGATACAATACTTGCATGAAAGTTTGGGACCACAACTACTCGCAACAAAACCTGAAGACACGCACCTTTTGGATTTCATCATGAACATGCTACCACGTTCCACAGGCGGTCTCAAGGGTCATTGGCGTCGTACATGGCCAGCTCTCCTCAACACTTTGCGCGACATCGACGTTTTGACACATCCAGAAGAAGACTTTGAGTTTGAAACTGCTGCACAGACCATCCCTAATGATCGGCAGGCCGATCATTAGCTTCATCCTCATTGCCCTCTCTCACTTTTCTATCACGTTGACACACTTTCATCTTTTCATTTTTTTTTTCCCTTAGCTTAGTATTATATCTTGTATCGTTATCCCTCTTTGTATTCTTATGTCATATCTTCAGCTGTTCCCCCTTACGTCGTGCTTTTTCTCCCGAATTGGGTTTTTGCATGAGACGGTCTCATTCCCCCCACTTTTATCTCTCGCTACACATCACCACCACGTTACACATGCACCATGTTATATCACCGGATCGCCCTTGCTATGTAACGCCTGGCACATGCTTCTTGTACTTCTTGTATGAGTTGCATGAGTATCCTTTTATCAAATAAAACACTTTGAACTATACTATCCGAGATGGTCGGTTGTTTTCCTTGTTGATTTTTACGCGCGCGGGATATATATATACAACAATATTTCCATATAAGGAAGGTGGAAAAGGTGCCAAAATGTTATCGCACGCAAATGAAAAAAGTAGCATTTTGTAGCGGAGTAAGTACGCTATTCAATGGTATTCATATGGTGGCGTTTAGGGTGGTCAATAGACATCAATTTAAGCAAAAGAAGAATTGGTATTCTGTGCTGTCGATGATTGGGTTGCACTTGAGCCCAGCATATTGAAATTCCGCAGTTGTACCTCCCCAAAGATGATCCTTTAATAATGCATGCAATCAGTATTTCCTGTACAGAGTTCCCTGTTACATTCACATACCGTTTGCATCCATCTCTCATTCCATGTATGTCTATTTAATAGATGCGTATTTAAGAGAAGTGCCAAAGATAGTCATTTTTATTTATCTCATTGATATAACAATGATCTCTCCTCGTTGTATGTATTTATCACATGTCGTGTGTTTATTGTATATAAAGTTAAAACAACCATTGATAATTGAGAATTAAGGTAGCTATGTGGATTTTGCATCTTCATCTTCATCATCCTCATCCTCGTCACCATACTCTTTTAACAAACGATCTACTTCTTCCAATACATCTTCATCCTCGTCCTCGTCGTTTGAATCTTCATCATCATCTTTCTTTTTCTCATCAGCGACGGCATGTTCTTTCTTTGGAGATTCAGTTACTGTTGCTGATGCTGCTACTGCTTCTTCATTGCTGCTGTTGGAAGATGTAGGTTCTTGTTTCTTTTCTTCGTCATGTTGTACTGGTTCTTGTGGTGTTGTATCGATATCTTCTTTCTCATCTTGCTTTGGATTAACAGATAAAGAGGTAGTCGAAAGGGATTGGGTATCGCTGCTGGTGGTGGTGGTGGGTGATGACACGTTCGATGCTTTGGATGATAAAGGTGATGAAACGAGGGCTTTCTGCTTTGCATTGTTGGCAAATTTGGTTCCTGTGGCCAATAAACTGTCAAAGATCTCGCGTCCAAGGCTACGTTGCTGTTCAACAGGCTTCTCGACCAACTTGAAAGATTGTGCAAATTCATGATCAAAAAAGTTCTCCAAAAGCTCATCTGCCAGCACAAGCATCCTATAATTATATACCAGTTAGTTTGATGAATGTTCCCTTATAAGTCCCACATCATTTACCTCAATGAAGCCATGGAAAGAAACTTGTCCTGCGAGTCCTCCTTGGTTTCCGAATACTCGAATGCATTGCGAAGGAATGTGGACACTGATTGGAGATGCTCATCGGTCATGTCACGGAATATCCATAGCAGTGACTCTGAGAATTCAAGCAATTCGTCGCGGTTCAGGTAGCCATCCTTGTCGGTGTCATGCAAATCAAAGAACAAGGTGATCTGTGCATTGTGATCACCCTTGATAATAGATCCCAGACCAATAATGACGTCCTATTACAATAAAAGTGAGCATAAAATATATATAGAGAGAGACACACACATTCATACCTGTAAGCTAAGTCCTCCTTGATCACCTTTATCAAATCGCTTAAAGAGACGTACAAGGAATGTCTTGCCAACCTTGAGTTGTCGTTCTTGATCCCCTTCCTTGTTCTTTTGAGAAAACTTGGCCCAGTTGGCAAGGCTTCCAATCAAGATCTCAAACGCTGCGTAGTCCATGCGTTCACTTCCTTTCTCCTTGCTTCGATAATATTGCACATTGTGGAATTTGTCGTAGATAATGCCAAGTTCCTCTTTATCCAGCCCAGCTGTATCATCGATATTGCGCAATGTTGATCGTTTGGCAAAGGATTCAATTCCAGCTACAACCTTGAGTTGGTGTGTTTGTCGCATCTCCCGGATCTTGTCGTCAGTGATGTTTCCAAACTCGCGATAGGCAACGAGTAAAAGCTCATTGAAACGCTGCGTGTGTACACATGTTAGTTTGCTGTAATATCCCCCTTAAAGCAATACTTACCGTCAGGCTACGAGCTTTACTGTTCTGAGAATCAGGGTACAATGGCTCATGTAGAGAGTTGAAATAATGCTTGAGCACATTCATAAAAGCACCATCATCAGTTGTCTTGAGTAGTTCGTCACCATTGATCTTGAGGATAGCTAGTGACATTGTCGAAGATTAATTTTTATACGCAATTGATCAGCATTGCAAATCAAAAATACCTAAGCTATAAATGACTTGTCAATTTCATCATATATGTAAAGGCACAGTTAAAGGCTTACTTACCCAATCTGGAATAAGATCTTAGGACCATCCATGAAAAAGCAATCCAGTACTCTGAATGCAAACAATAGAGGCATCGAGTTGATATAGAGACTCAAGAACCAAGGTAGGCATGCCACAGAAAGCTGGATGTCAGTTTTCTTGAAGTGGTTGTAAAGAATAGGCATAGTGCTCTCCAACAAATGCTCAAAGATGATTTGGTCCAACAAGGCACCATACATTGAAGTGCTGTAATAGCCTGGTAGCATATCATCGCAAAGCACGCTGAGAGTGTAAAACGCTTGTTCCTCGCTCATGTAACTATAGACATGGATTCATCAGAAAAGAGCTCAATGAAAGAGGGAAGACACTTACATGAGAATAGCGGATGTAACAATATTCATTGCTTGGCAATAGCCAAGTTCTGGATCCTTCCAGGAATAGGCACTCAATACTCGACGTAAGCTGTTGATTCCTTCAGGCGTCTGGTATGCGGAATACTCTGGCAATGACCTGCAAGATACGAGTATGAGCAAATGTTTCCTAATCACATATGCATGGATATGTATATAAACTCTTACCTATTGAGATCCTTTTCGATTTCCTCAAGACTCAGAGAGTTCTTATCCTTGTTCTCCTCCAAGATGCGAGTATAGAGTCCTTGGTTGAGGAAGCGTTGCTGGATTGCGCCTGAACACACTTCCCAGATTTCTCCACGCAAACGATTCGGCAAACCCACACGTACAAGCCGTCCAAATTGTGGTGTCTTGACAATGGTCAGGTTACGCCCATACTCTAAAAATCCACCGCACCCCATCATGGTGAATGATATGCCTTTTTGTTTCCTCCATAATACCATACCATCAAAGTACTTTTTCCACAACTTCATCTTGCTCTTGTCCTTTAGCTTTTTAGCATCGCCGGGGAATCCAAAAGTGAGACCGAGACCACCATGTGTCTTGTCAATATCATCCAGCGATTTGTCAGCAGCCACGAGTTCGGATGGGCACGTTGCAAGGAAACGCTTGAGCATCTTCATGTACTTGATTTGCTTGCGTAGATTGGCAGTCAGCCGACTGGAGAATTCCTCATATTGCTGTTTTGTACTAAAGTTTGCCATGTTATTGATCCATCCATTACAGTCCTCCACCACCTCCATTGAATGTATCCATCCCCATCCTTACACATTGAGACGAAATTGAGCATGGTCCTGGTGCCAGTTGACAATCTTTATCGAAAACGCTTGGGTAGGTTCATTCAATCGCTCAACACGGCGAATGGTATACAATGGCATGACAGCATCATGATAGTGTCCCTTGTCAGTTGAATTGAATGTCAGGAACGACTCTGAAAGGCATAAACGACCTGGTGTACGCTTCTCTTCTCCCTCGCCGTCATCATTCGTCACAAAATACGTAGCATGGACACTTGTCAAGAGCTGCTCGGTAGGTGGTAATCGAAATCGTGCACGGAATCGTTCATCTCGTTTTTGTGCTGCAAGATCCATCTTGAGAGGTTGCATCATTTTGCGGATTTCAGAGGCAGGTAAAGATGCCATGCGGTGGGTCACCAAATCCTTATCGCTCGCAGCATCAATGTCGCTATCCCGAATATCGATCGAAACTTCACCCCCAGGGGATTGTTCGAGTGCTGTGCTCTTTAACACACGTTGCATGGCCAATCCAGTAAGCTGCACAAGCACATCATAAACCTAGTATCGGGGTAATCAGAAAATGGGATTCATCAAGGACACACTATAATGTATTATTTACCGCATCTCGCTTGAAAAGGTTCGAAAAGAAATGCTATGACGATATCATATGAGTGTCTGTGTACCACCTTTCCCCCTATTTTCCATTTACCTCTGTTCTATCTTTCATGATAAGCTTGATAGCATCAGAAAAGACACCACGTTTTGATTTCTCTTTGCGGATATCCTGGATCGATCGTAATTCCACCAGCAACTTGGTTTCATAGCCGAGCAGATAAGAATAAAAGGCAACGTAGTTTTCACTGATGTATAGCCATCCTTGGGTGGTGAATCGATTGGTGTAATAAGCACAAGAATAATCTATAATAAGATCAGGATCATTGTATGCCTGAAAAGGAGGGAGGATCAACTTACAATTAACCAAACGTTCTGTGGCAGGGACATCAAATGTTTGCCTAAAGCTTCTTGACGCTGTGCGAACGTTTGCATCTGCTGAAATCTCATCCGTACCAGCATCTACATAACATAATGTAAGCAAAGGGTCCTGATGATCTTCCGTCCACACTAGATCACTTTTTACCTCTGCGAGTAACAATCGAGTTGACTTTGGTTGCCACAAACTCTTCCTTTTCATTATCATCAAGAACCGACAATGGAGGAACCAAATTGGCTATGATCAAATACAAACATCAATTAGCATCCATATATACCCCACTTTACCCAACCAACACTATCCCAATGTGTGTACCATCGATCCAACTCCATGCTGTATCGGCCTGTTTCTCTGTTTCAGCAACGGCCACTTGAAGACAACTGCCGTTGGCACGTCGATAAAGAAGTCGGTATGGAGATTGCTTCGTGTCAAGCCTTTTTAAAACAAATGATATATCAATACACGCCTTAAAGCATTGACGATGAGCTGTGTGAGAGAGAGTGGGAGTGGTCTTACACATTCTGTACAGTGCCTAGGACATTGCGCATAATAGAGTTTTTGCGTAGCTTGGTACGTTGAAGAAGGAAGTAGTCATTTTCCTGCACGGTCTCCCAGAAAGGACTAATGTAGGATTCAATGTGGGTTGGAAGCGTAAAAATGTTGAAAGCCGAGTCAGTTGTAGCGGTGGTCATGTCTGCATCTCAATAAGTTGTTGCAAGAAGAGGTACCAGTGAATCAGGCTGCTACTCCTCTCAACCTCGCCAATCATTTGACCCCAGCCTAATACAGTGGTTACACACATAGTCGATTCTTGGCAACTCTAAAGGCCACGATTTCATGCTTCTTTTCGTTTGAGAGAGAAAGAGATCACAATTCACGGGTCTTTTTTTCATGGCTGTACATTTCTAACGTAACACATTTGACATCAATGATACGCCACGTTGATGAAAATACACCATGTTATATTTTTAAAAGACTTTTGTATACCAAATCATGTCACAATGTACTCTCCATTTCACTACTCAGGGGTATCATACATACGTGGTTGACAGCTATCCTGCATACAAGCCATCAGTGATACATTGTTCCTATTTTCCTATTCCAGGAGATATTTTCATTAGCTTGAGTTGCCTGCAAGTCGATATGTTCATGATCCACAGATCAAAGACAGCCCGCTTCCTCTTCTTGTACTCAACGAGTCCAATGTAACTGTGTATATTGGAGACGCCACCTTAACAAAAATTAATGCTTTCTTTCTTGGCAATGCTGTTTGAGATACATATGAGGCTGATGATGAATGACTGGAGGCCTGGCTGAAGGCAACACAACAACAAAGAACCACAAAGGATCCAAAAGAGTGAACGTATCTTCTTGGCATGGATGGCGTTTGGACCACTATATAAATCTGTCAGGATGTCAACTTTGAGAAATGATCATCACAGCAAAATGGCAAACATTCAAGAGAATCCAAAGGCATTCGACACCAATGGACGACAAGAAGAAGAACATGTAAGTAGTGTATTACCTGGTCTTGGCAACAATATCATCATCAATTGCTAATAAAGTGGTGTTGTTGTAGTTGACTCTGGAAATGCATTCGTACGAAGATCGTCGTTGGAGTAACACTTCTGGAGACTCGACAACTCCCTTATCCCAGGCACCCAATGGATATCAAGAGGAAGGACAAGAATTGATACAAGAGGAACAAAAGAAAAACAAAGATAAACGCCATGGCAACGGACTCACTCGGCGACAAATCCTCTTGCGGCAGCTAGGAATGTTTTTGACGCTTATGATTATCAATATTGGGATACCTATGGCGATCTTTTATATCTTTCGAATCTTTACCAACGACATCGTGGCTCTTATTGTATCAGGCGTTCCACCCTTATTGCGAGTGATTTATGTGATGATCCGTCAACGGCGCGTAGACGTGGGGAGCTCTATATTTGTGCTAGCATTTGTAATCTCAGCGGCATTAACAGCCATCAGTGCGAACGCACGTGTGGCCGTTCTTCGAGATTCCCTATCCACCGTGGTGATTGCTGTCTTGTTTTTGCTCACGCTGATACCCATACGCACTCGATGGTTCAAGGTGTACCCATTCACCCATCTCGTCAATAGCGAAATGCTGAATGAAGCGGGTCCCATCACTTGGATAAACGAACACGGTCAAGAGGAATCGATGTCTCGAGCTGAATGGACCTGGGATCATGTCAAGAAATACCGCATCTTCAATATTATCCTATCCTTCTCTTGGGGAATCGCCTTAATTTTAAACTTTGTTGCCATCATCATCATGCTCGAGATGGACGCTACCATAGGCCAGATCGTTTTATGGGCCAATATCATTCTCATTATCATTTTCGTGATCCTCTTCCCAATCACAGCCTATGTATTGGTTAAATTGCAGAAGCGTATTACCCAAGCTGAAGACGATTGGCGAGCCGAGCACGATTATACCGATACATTCAATAACAATGATACAGCAAGTAGTGATGATAGTAGCCGCAGAAATAGCGATTCTACAACCTACCACCACCAGCAACAACCCTATCAAATAGTGTAATAAAATACATGCAATATAGTTGGATGTTAAGAAGGGCGGGTTGCCTTAATATCAATGGGACTTTCTGTTTCTCAATCGATGATCTCTGCTGCTGCTGGCTTCCCCCATAATACGATATAGCCAAGCACATAAGGATGACGGATTTTGATTTATTTAACAGTGATAATGAATGATGATTCTATCCTTCAAAGGAGTAAAAGGTCTCCATAGGGAAATGTGGGTGCCATGGATACCGCTGCTGCGGTGGATGGCTTCCATTGTCCGAAACAAGCGAATTATTGTTAAGACCGAACTTAGCTCAGAGAAAATGGCCAGCGCTCTCTCTCTTTCTTTCTTTACACCTCCTTTTGTTCTTGCAATGTCTCAGTTGAACGATTCGCTCAAAAACTTTAAAAAGAACTTGTCAGCAAGCACACTTGTTGGTGTGAAAAGAACTGCAACTGCTAGACCAGCCGACCATTCACATACCACCAAACATACATCGATCAACAATAACACACGAGCTTCGTTTGAGCATGCCCATCAAGAATCCAGAAAGAAACAAAAGAAAGCAACCGGTTCGTTGATTGGGTTGAGTGGCACCATTGCAGGCATGATGACCATTGTCGTTTTGCTATAGTATACTCCCAACCAGCCAATACGGGCACGGGACATCATGCTATGAGTCAGTTGTATACAGTGATCCAGTTTCTCAAGGTCATTATTGGGTTGGATTGGAGTGATGGAGGAGGAGGAGGGATATTGACATTGATGGGTATAGGATTGTGATGAGCCCCAGTCTGTAGTCAGCATTGTCTCTCGCACACATGTGGATATTACAAAGAACCCATCACTGTGGCAAAAACTGGTGGAGAATGACAAGATTGAATATAATCAAAACACCAAGACCTTTGCATACAAGGTAAAAACATGCTATATAAGAGAGAAGGAGCCATGACTTATCATCAGGATGTGTCTATTAGCCTGCCTATCAAATCAAGAGCAAAGAGGATTTACTGGAGCTATTGATCAATAAGAAAGAGGAAGGCGGCATGGACTACAAGGATCTCAAAGATTCTTATGCAAAGCTGGGTGAAGCCGTAGAAGAGTTGGCCAATGAAGGACAGATCCTGGTGATCCGCAACAAGGATGGCAACCCGCGTGTTTTATTTTACAATGAGATGGATTACAACACACCTATCGATTCAGAATTCCAAAAGATGTGGGCGGAAATCACGATACCCGACGAAACCGATTTGCCCAAGCATTTGGAAAATGGTTTGTATATTTGGGTGAGTGTATCAGGGAATACTAGTATAGTAAACACATTGCCTTTTTCTTTTTTCTTTCTTTCTTTTTACTACAGCTGGCCTGAAAACCATGGAAGTCTTTGAAAAGAAGGTGGTTGCCGAGGTAAGAGTATTATCATCTAGAGCAGTGTTGGTGAATAGAAATGTCTCATGGGTCCTATGTGTATATACAGCCAAAGTTAAAGCGTTCCAAGACCCGTAATCGTAAATTCAAGATCACCAACACCCATTTATCTCATATTGACTTGTCTCGTGATTATGTTCCTAACAAGTAAACAATAAAGAATGGATGGTTGCTATGGTAAAAAGAATACTATTATTTTATTGTCTACAATCTATTTACAATTGTTGAGCTCGCCAATCATCTTCCTCCTCATCCTCGTCTTCATCACTCTCATCCATATCATCAAATATGCTTTGTGCTGCTTTGTTGGATGATTTTTGCAATAGCTTCCGTACACCGGTTTTCATTTGATCGCGAATGGCTCTTTCGTTAGCATCGTAGGCCACCGTCTCGGTTGCTGAAGATGTCTCCTGTTGGTCGTCATTATCCACGGCCATGGCATCTGAAGGGCGAAGACCACGTTCACGCATCGCTTTAAGTTTAGCCACACGTTCATCCAATACAGCTTGTTGACGAAAGATATCATCATCTCGATCTTGCCAAAGTTCCTCATCCTCCACATCTTGTGCCTTGTCAGCTTCAATAGCGGTATCTGCCATGAGTTGTTGAAATTCGGCATAATCTTGTTCGATTCGGTTCTCAAGTTGTTCTGCAGGAGGAGCTTCTCGACGTGCACGTGCTTCTTCATCAGGATTATCAAAGAAACCTTGTGGAAGATTGTGTTCCATTTGATGCGCAACTTCATGCTTGTCATCATCATTCGTTGTTGGTTGTTGTTGTTGAACTGATGTTTCCTGCTGCTGCTGCTGCTGCTCCTCATCCTCCTCATCCTCATTCACTGTAGCATCAACAGGTGCATTATCAAAAAAGTCTGCAGGTAGCTGGTTGCTGGTATCTTCCTCCTCGTCTTCGTCTGCCATAACATCATCCTGTTGTTGTTCTTCTTCTTGACGTGACCGTTTACTACTTGAAACATGGGGCTCTTCGGGTGCTGATCTCTTTAAAGATTGCTGTTGCTGTTGCTGTTTGACAGCCTTCAAACGCGCAATGCTTTGCTTGTGTGTTGTCGATGTCAAATGGACCGGCCACGCTGATTTCACTACTTGGCTGCAGACGACGCATACCAACTGATCCTGCTCATTGTATTTTGCAAATGGATGTTCGACTCGTTTCTCCTTTTGTCGTTCAGAACGTTGTTGTTTGAGTAGTCGACGTATTTCGGGTTTAGGAGGCATAAGTGTGAAAAAGGGTGGAGAAGAAGAAAGGACGCGGCTCCTGATTGTTCCTATGCCAATGACTTTTATTCCGCTAGCTAAATCATCATTGCTGCTCACAGTATTCGAATACAAGGGCATCCATGCATACCATTATTGTGAGTAGGCTGACAATGACGTGTCTCTTTTAATGGGTGTACAAGTGATTGATTTCATTGATAGGTATTAGCACCTCCTACTAAGCTCTTCCCTCTTATCAGCTCATGCATCCTTTTTATTCCTGAATCATCCCCCAATAGACGTTTATCATTCCTTATGAACTTCATACGACTGTCACGTATAATAAAAGCAGTTATAAATCTTCCTAAATACTTTGCGTCAAATGCCTATACTTGAGGAGGTCCAATTCAGGAAGACAAAAGGTCTTATAGAAGCTTATAATCTCGTATCCGATAAAGTAACCTTTTAATCCAACATCATTTACAAGGTAGATTCAACTCTAATGAGGGAGATACATCGATTTGGGAAATTCCTATCCTTCGGCTGTGCATTCTGCAAAAGTGATTGTATGGATTGTGATGTGGCACTTGCGGCATAGCGTGACAAACCTTGCAGCCGGAAGATGATGATGGTTGACAGGTTGCACAAAGGATGGTGTAGTAGCTGCGATAAATGGATGCATCACTCGTTTAGAATCATAGGCATCATGCATAATAGTCAAGTTGACATGTTGACAGCAAATATACAACGGCCAAGGCTCTTTTTCACGCGTTGCAAATATCCAATCCCTTCCATCCCATGTAGCAAAGCAATATCCAGATCCATGTTTATAAGAAGTCGTATGTATTCATGCAAGTTGCTACACGTAAATAAATCTGCTTCTATACAATGGCTATCTGCTGTCCATGTAAAAATAGTTGTAAGGCTGGTTGCTGCCAAGTAGATTGAGACAATGGAGTAAAGACATTGCAAATGGCAACTGCTGTTACGTTTGTTCGTGGCAAGAAAAGTGGGCGAAAGACAGTGAAGCGTCAAGAGACTCGTGTATTGTAGAAGGGTGACAGGGCTGTGTACACTCCATGGACTTGCCATTCTGTCAAAGGTTTTCGGATCAAGTCAACTGTAGGTTTGACATGATGGGTTGAAGCAGGACAATCGATCGCAGTGGTCGTTGTACTTGAATGGGGCAACAGTTGAGAATGGGAGGAAGAGGCAAAAACCTGAAAGTGGAAGAGCTGGAAATTAAGTTGGGTGCACTGTCAGACAAATCCATGGACACTATATATTACTGCTTGATGTTGAGATTACTCACCTTGACCTCAAACTTGGTCAGAAGATGCATTCGGGTATGCTGATCAACTTTGTATTAATAAAGAACCCACACTTCATTTGAAAATTTCGAAAGGGAGAGCATAATGTGGGGTTTGCTATGATGGGCGGAAATTGGGAAAGCGCCGGATTTATGAAAAAGTCATTTTGTATGTAGTTTCTTGGGATTCCACATTTCGCACTTGAAACTTGGTCAGAAGGTACTCTCGCACATGCTGATCAACTTCATTCATTTAAAAACCGCATGGTTCATTATGAACATTTCATAATGTGGGGTTTGCTATGATGGGCGGAAATTGGGAAAGCGCCGGATTTATGAAAAAGTCATTTTGTATGTAGTTTCTTGGGATTCCACATTTCGCACTTGAAACTTGGTCAGAAGGTACTCTCGCACATGCTGATCAACTTTGTATTAATAAAGAACCCACACTTCATTTGAAAATTTCGAAAGGGAGAGCATAATGTGGGGTTTGCTATGATGGGCGGAAATTGGGAAAGCGCCGGATTTATGAAAAAGTCATTTTGTATGTAGTTTCTTGGGATTCCACATTTCGCACTTGAAACTTGGTCAGAAGGTACTCTCGCACATGCTGATCAACTTCATTCATTTAAAAACCGCATGGTTCATTATGAACATTTTGAATGCCGGCCAGCCCAAATTTAAGGAAAAGTAGGGTCGGCGCTCCTGTTCCCCGAGATTGCCCATCTCGAACATGAAACTTTCACACAACACCCTATCGACCACGCCGAGCAATTTCGTTCCCATAAAGATCCCGGAGTTCATTATGAAAACCTTGGATGTGGGAGAGATAATGAATGGATGGTAACATAAATAGGGCGTACGGCCGTGCGCGCCGATATTGCCCATGGCGACTTCGAAACTTGGTCAGGAGGTGCTCTCGATCATGCTGATCAACATCGTTCTCATAAAGCCTCTACACATCATTATGGAAATTTGGAGAAACAGGCACCTTTATGTTTTTACATATGCTTTAAGCGTGATGCTATATGGAGAGTGGTGTTTATTCATTGTGAAGTATCATGCAAATGAGCTGTGTTGCACAAAGAAGTCCGCCTGCATCTTCGGCTCTATCAGGGTCTACCTACTTGACAATGAACAAACACCACTTGTCATACAGCATCACGCTTACAGCATATGTAAAAACATAAAGATGTCTGTATCTCTAAACTTTACAATGAAGCGTGGGGTCTTCAATCGAACAGGGTTGCTCGTCGGGGTGAAGCGCACCTTGGGTGCAAGTTTCACGATCGTCGTGACCATTCTCAGATTCACCCAATGTCACCACCAGCCAAAGTTGAAAAAAAAAATTCAAGAGGTCGACCCACGATCCACTTTGGCTAGTGGTGACATTGCGAAATCTAGGATCGACAAGCCTGATCGCGAAACTTCTACACAAGGTGCGCTACCCCAGCCAAGCAATATTGTTCGATTGAAGACCCCACGTTTCATCAGTAGTAGATATTAAAAAAATAGGGTCGGTTACAGTTACCTGCTTGCTAACTGAAACAAATCAAGAGCAATAAAGTCAGCTTTCCTTTCAGATCAAATACCGACCAGTGATTCAATGCCCTTTTAGCTCAGCTCTTAAAGATCCATCAACGATCATTCACAAGAAGGGTTACAACATGAGCATGGCATTGAAAAGCGAACAAATTACTCAATGGGGAAGATAAAACGTTATGGGACAAAGGTGAATGCCTGAATGTGAGGAGGTGACACTTTATGCGAGGAGGCGAATTATATATACGTGGAGTGTCAAAACATGCATGGTTGACAGGTTGCACAAAAGATGATGTTTGATGTTTGTAGTTGCAGATGAATAGGGTGTAAAGCTTGATCCAATTGTTTGCAATGGTAGCTTAAGTATAATGCGCAAGTTGAGAAAATGGTTACATGACTACTGGGCTCTTTTTTCACGCGTTGTATATATCGAATGCCGGCCAGCCC
>JNEU01000687.1:0-30969 GCA_000697475.1 Lichtheimia corymbifera B2541
GGGGGGGGGGGGGGGGGGGGGGGGGGGGGGGGGGGGGGGGGGGGGGGGGGGGGGGGGGGCTAGTTGTAAAGTTTAGAGATACAGGCACCTTTATGTTTTACATATGCTGTAATCATAATGCTGTATGACAAGTGGTGTTTGTTCATTGTCAAGTAGGTAGACCCTGATAGAGCCGAAGATGCAGGCGGACTTCTTTGTGCAACACAGCTCATTTGCATGATACTTCACAATGAATAAACACTACCTTTCCTATGGCACCACGCTTACAGCATACGTAAAAACATAAATATGTCTGTTTCTTCAAATCTCCATAATGATGTATAGTGGCTTTATGAGAACGATGTTGATCAGCATGCCCGAGTGCACCTCCTGACCAAGTTTCGGCGTCGCCGTGGGCAATATCGGCGCGCACGGCCGTACGCCCTATTTATGTTTCCATCCATTTGTCGTCTCTCCTACATTCAAGGTTTTCATAATGAACTCTGGGGTCTTTATGGGAACGAAATTGCTCGGCGTGGTCGAAAGGGTGTTGTGTGAAAGTTTCATGTTCGAGGTGGGCAATCTCGGGGAACAGGAGCGCCGACCCTACTTTTCCTTAAATTTGGGCTGGCCGGCATTCAAAATGTTCATAATGAACCATGCGGTTTTTAAATGAATGAAGTTGATCAGCATGTGCGAGAGTACCTTCTGACCAAGTTTCAAGTGCGAAATGTGGAATCCCAAGAAACTACATACAAAATGACTTTTTCATAAATCCGGCGCTTTCCCAATTTCCGCCCATCATAGCAAACCCCACATTATGCTCTCCCTTTCGAAATTTTCAAATGAAGTGTGGGTTCTTTATTAATACAAAGTTGTTCAGCATGTCCTAGAGCATATTGTGTGAAAGTTTGAGGTTCGTGACAGGCAATCCCAATATCATGCATTGATATCAGTGTATATAGATATGTCTGATTGCCTGACAGATTTAATTTCCACCTCTTCCACTCCCACTTTATTTTCCTCTTCTTCCCATTCTCAACTGTTGATGCATTCAAGTACAACTACAACGTGCGAACGATTGTGCTGCTTCGCCCCATCATGTCGATTCTGCAACTGCCTTGATCCGTTTGTCTTTGACTGAATGGCAACTCCATGGCGTGTACACAGCCTACTACAACACACGGGTCTCTTGACACTACACACTCTCTTGCACGCTCCTTTACGACAATCAATCGTAACAGCATTCATTCCAGCAGTTGCTATTAGCAATGTTTTTGCGCCATTGTATCAAACAGCGTTCACAGCCTTGTCACTCTACTACAACACACGCTCTTGCACGCTTCTCTGTTTCAACCGAACGTAGCAGCTGTTGCTATCATCAAACTCTCTACTCCATTGTCTCAAGTTACTTGCAGCAACTTGTCTTGCAGCCATTTCCACATGGACAACAGATAGACGCTGTATAGACCCAGTTTTATTTACGCATAGCAACATGATCTAATACATACGGTATCCCTATGGGTGATGCCATATCAGCCATCAACCTCACTTCACGTTAATAGCATTCTCCACTTCGTTGAACTGCGAGAGAAAATGACCAAGCAAGTGATTGACCAACAGCTGAATGGAAAGGAAACGATCACTGGAGTTCTTTCTATCAACATTTTGGGACATGCAATGGCTATGGATGGATGGGTGGATGGAATCAAAGACAGTGATAGGTGATCTTGAAATTCGTATTGGTGACTTGGTACTTCGTCAGCAGGAAGGATCGGCCATGATACGTGGATGCTGCAGAGGATTATTATGGATGAGAGGGCTTATATCTTGAAGAATGAGAGTCAAGGCACGCACAGCAATCATGAATAAAGATGCTTACGACCGCAGCAACCGAGAATACAATGCCACAAAGATACCCACTGACTCAACTGTGATCCACTGGTTGGTTTCTGGAATGAGAGGAAGGATAGGAATTTGAAGGGCGGAAAAGTGAGATTGGGTCATCCACACCATTGTATCAAGACGCTTTTGTTCTTTCGTCAGCGCTTCCTTTTTCGTTGCTGATCATGGATGATAGCTGTGGTAATTCTCAGGATTATACATAGGTTTAAATAGACGCTTGTATATTCAAAGATAATAAACCCATAGCAATTGTGCCTATCTTGTTGTATTATATGTATAGCCTTTATGTTGGATACAAACCCTGGAGATAAACAATACCATTGCCCCTCACATACTTGCACACAAAATACTTGCACATTTTTAGCTTACCATGTCATGGTTAGCTCATGGTTAGCTTGGAAAAGATTCCATACGTCTCCATCGTTCAACTTTGTTGATCCGAGCTGATCTGACCGAGTTACACTCAAACGAAGAGCATATCAGCCCATACATGCAGCATGCACTGTCTACCTCAACTGATGTCTCTTTATTTGGCCGTAACTCAGTCAAATCCGCTCGGATCAACAAAGTTGAATGATGAAAATGCTGGGCTAGAGCAGCAGAATCATCCGTATGCAATGGATTGTGAAACAACTGCAAATGGGAGGAAGACGCTATTAGCTAGCCATTTATAGAGAACTGGGATCCGCTGCCGTGGACGTTGTTCTCAGGGCAGCTATTGCAGAGGCTGTCTCTTGTTGTAAATATGGATGGCAATGAAAATGATGCATACTAGAAGATCGGTAATGTGGTTGCAGAACAGTGTAAGTTCATTTTAAGATAACCAAAGCGACAAATTAGAGGCGCTAGTCATTCATTATGAGCACATATACACAATGTATCACCTTTCCGCTACCAATGCCTATCCCAAATACAAGCAATATATAATCTAGTAGTAGTACACATTTTATTATCTTAATTTTTTATGCATGAGATGATCGTTTGTTGGGACCATTGTTTTCAGAGCGACTAAAACTACTTGATCGTGCGCGTTTAACTCGCATAATATCCGCGTAATCGTTAGGTAAGGTCAGTGCAGCACTTGGCTCTGGCAATGCATCAGATGGGACAATTTGCTTCAACAGCTTCCTGAATGCTTTCTGGATAGCAGGTGTCTTTTGTGGATTACGCGTAAATACACGAATCACAACCTCTTCAAACTGGCTTGGGATCATGAACGAGACTTGTTGCTTAGGGATGGTGAAGGATTCTACAAGTGAGTGCTATTAGTCTTTTGCTTGTTACCATTATCATGCGTCCATTGCCTTACCATTATCATTGAATTTGGAAAAGAAACGAATGGAATCCACAGGGTTCCTATCCTTCATTGCATAGTTGACCTTTCCCCATGCAACCACTATTTCATCTTCTTGCAGGTCGTCATTTGTCGATTGGTAGCCCATGATTTCTTGGACGTTCACCTTATCCTACAATGCTATGTATTAGCACGTATCCATTTTCATCCTTATTGCTCGTCCTTTTACCTTTGTGAGATGGCCTTGAATCTCAGGTGGGATCAAAAACTCGTCGACAAACTTGTAGAGATCTCGGGTACGCAAACGTTTCATGATGTTCCTTGATGTCTCAAGTTCAGGTTCCTTGGAACGCTCAATCATGCGCAAAATGTCATCCGTCAAATATAAGTAATCCTCAGGCCGATCCACAGCAGAAGAAATTTTGAGATACGAGTCTAACAAATCAGACGATTAAGATCCCAGTATGCGTTACCATCCACCAACTTCCCCGCGCTTTACCTGCATGCAAAAGAGCATCTGTAATCATCAGCTCCACTGCTTTGCCTATTTGATCCGATTAGCCATGTGTATAGACATATGTGACACGAGGGGATACTTACCAACACGGTGGGTATAAATGCGTTTAAAAAGACTATATCGTGTATGGAACATCTCATAAATGTTGTAGACTTCCTTGTGATGATAGCAGATCTCGTTGTTAACGACGCGGCTGAACATGAGCAAGCGTTTGGCATCGTATGAGCTTCGCAGACCGATATTGTGGGTGTCGCGCTCAATATAATCAAACTTGTCCACATCCACGCTGTTCCTCTTGTTGGCAACAATATCAAACAAAAATCGTCGTTCTTGGAATTGGCTATAGAAAGGCACAAGAATGATAAGCATACAAATGAATCATCAATGAGCATGCCATGACAAGTACCTTTGAGAGCGAGGTGCACCAGCAATTAGATCCTTGACCAGGTTGAGGTGATCCCGTTCAATGTCAATGTTATTGTCGTCCACGAGGTATTCGAGCATCATTTCGGATGCTTGTTCATGCGACCATTGGAATCCAGGTCTACAAGAAGAAAATGATATTAAGGACCTTGTCATGCACTTTGTATCTATGCATATACGTACCTTGCTCGAGGCATTACTTCACTATCGAACACATGGCTGAAAGGTCCGTGGCCTAATGACCATCCATGTCAGCTAATGTTAGTTTTCGCACGCATATACAAGGATAGTTACCCAAATCATGGCATAAACTACAATGGTCATGATTAGATTCAACGAACGTACGTATCCTAATGCCAGCAACTAGTAACTTACCCAGCCAATTTGACACATTTGACTTCATCATCGGTAATCTCGAGCTCAGGTTGGTCTTTTTGAAAGCGTTCAATCAATGTGCCTGCCAAATGCGATACACCTACGAAGTAGAAAAAGAAGATTGGTATACGTATCCATGGAATTACCAAGTTACTGAAGCTCTTACCAATAGAATGCTCGAAACGATTGTGGCTGGCACCAGGAAATACAAAATAGGCTGAACCGAGCTATATCCACCAACCCCATTAGATATATATAAAACCTCCCATCCTTTCTTTTCGTCTCGTTCTTATACCTGCTTGAGATCTCGAAGCCGTTGGAATTGCACAGTATCCATGAGGTCTATCGTGTATTGATCCAGGCGAATGTGGCCCTGTTTGGTTCCATTAGCGCTCTCGACTCGTCTTGTTGCGGCATTCTCTTACATGGATTGGATCGTTGATGACTTTTCCTTCGTCAAGGTTGCAATGTTGGTCAAAGGTCTGAACGATGGACATTGGATAGGGAAAAACGCCGGGTAAGAAAAATAGGGTGGAAAGGGGAAGACAACAAGTAGGGATAGTAACGAAGACCAAAAGAATCCAGCTAGCAGCCAAGTGCGTGTTTTGTCTCCGCTCAATGCTTTTTCGCAAGCTCTCTCTCTTGTTCTCTTGTCTTGTACGACATTTACGGCCCTGCCTTGTGTAGCATTGACATTCAAGAGAGCCATTCACAATCATGCAAACCAACAATGGACAACGGGGAAGGCGTCACGTGATTTTGAATTCCACGCCCTGCAAGCACCCTTGGCAACCAAAAATATTCGGGATACATAAAGCGACATTGTCACGTGGTAGTACTATATAGTTACCCATAATGAAACAAATACTGGTAATTGTAAATGAGATTCTTTCCTGCCCTATTCGATCAAAACAATGGACAATGAAATATAACAATGATGCCATGATACAATGTCTGGAGTAAACAAGATCTACAGGACAAGCGGGGGGCGGGGAACGTAATATAGCACTTGCATTGTCACAGGCAATTAGATCCAGGAATGAGATACATCAAGCGTGAAGAGGTTCATTCTAAAGGGGTAAGGGAATATGGCTCAAAAGTCGTTGTACGCGGAATAGGCAGTGGGTGTAGGGATGGCAAATATATTACACAGTGGCTACGTATGCATGGACAACATTGCACTAGCTCATCAGGCTTGATCATGGTATATGCACCCCCTCACTTTATCAGCTCATGCATCTATCTATCATGCATCATCCCCAACAGACAGAAAGAAATACCCACGCCCACAATGCACAATAAAAGGATGTTGTCGCCATCCATCTTACTCCCATCCATCTCTTTCCTTTGCATGCCTTTTATTCTTATTCCATTCCCATTGTCGTCGTCGTATCGTGACATTGGATTCTTGTAATGAGATAAAGCGTGATCATGCTGCTTGATGAGTCACTACTCATACACGCCACATTGTCATCTTTGATACAGCTATCTCTTCGTGAAGCATCAGTAAAAGTTGGTTCGGGTTACCGTGGTGTACGTCGGGTGCTGAAATTGACATGGTGGTGCAAATAGCAAAATCCGTTGTACCTATATATACATGGCTTAATCTTTGAGACAAGCATATGGCTACTGGCAGGACCACAAGGGCTGCTGGTCATTTTATTTGCCGCAACATAATAATACCGGTGTTCAGCACACTATAAAACGAAATGAGCTCTATGGATCGACACCTAAAAAGACTTCAATCTTTCAATGCGAGAGAGGGTATTAGGTATTGATAATATAGAAGCCGGTCTTTCCCAAGGAAACACCAGAAGCAATATAGAGTCACTAAATAGATATATAGATAATTCCAAACAACTGACAATGGCAGAAGATTGAATGAGTTCTATTCAAGACGCTCATTTCTACATAGACGTAATTCAAATAGACTATCTATTAGATCAGCAGTAGATATGAGCTGTAGTAGAGTATTATCCATGCGACATGTGTCAGCCAATGCCCCTGATGAAGAGGGGCATCGTAGATGAGTAGAAGCACGTAGAGAACCAATTATAGCTTTTAACAACGTTAGAATGATACCTTGGGAGCATAGAGTAGCTATACAAAGACAAATAGCTGATAATGAGAGAGATTTACAAAATCAAGCCACCGGATCCTTCGTGGTAAGTATACGTATTGTTTATAGGTAAAAGGCAATCTCAGTCTGATGGGAACTTTGGCACTCCTTTGTAGGTGGCATAAGTACACGCAGAAAGGTGCTTATTGCGTTGCATCTGACACACTCTTCAAGACTTCGAATCAAAGTGCAGGCGTAGCATGATGTCACTCCCTTCCAACGTATTATAATCGAGTCATCCTCTGGTGGTCAAGCAGACAACATCCAACATACATATGGCGTGGGTGTTTGAAGCTACCTGAAGCACTCACAACCATGTTGGTTATGAATGCATACAACGCTATACAACAATCCCCAAGAGCCGTAGCACCCTTTTCCTTACATAACCTTTGTTCTCTGCCCAAATTATGTATATATCGTTCCAATTGTATGAAGCCACACTTTTTTCTGATTTTGGATCTCACAATCAGCGTCCTTCACTGTTCTATAGCATGCATTAAAATGTTTCAGGTTCGAGCTGTCAAAGTAATGGCTTAATTTTGCCTAGGCAAATGTTGGCAAATCGGCGATTATAAAGACTGGATCCCACCCTTTCAAATTTCCGATTTCCTTACAGACAGTGCGCAATATGCAGTATATACCCCATTTGTCATCCATATGTAATGAGGCAACTTGAAACGCATGAATAAAACTCGCGAGCATAAATTGACTTTTTGCACGTGGGGTCAGGCAAGATTTTCATCCATGTTCTTTTTGTCAGCAGTATAGCAGCAGAACCTTTATAATCATCAACATCATGGTTTCGTATCTATTGACAATAACTACCATAATGGCTGGTTGTGGTGTATTAGCCGCCGCACAACAATCTTGGACAGCCCCCATGAACGGCCCCAAAGGAGGCAATGCAGCACAGTATTTGGCAGACCATTGGCATGTCCCAAACGCCCACTTTTATGGTCACCAGGACGTATCATTTACAAACGATCCTATAAGCGGAGACAACAATACGAGTGTGCTCCAAGTCAAATATAAGGCCGGTGCCTATGGTGCTATGGGTGTCGGTGGTACAAGTGGTTGCGAGTTTAATGCTTATCCCTTTGGTCATTCAGCATCCTTTGACAGTGCTATGGTGAGTTACCAAGTTGCATTTGCTGAAGGTTTTGACTGGGTTGAAGGCGGTAAATTGCCTGGTATCTTTGGAGGTATGTGCTGTAGTTGTCGCATGCACATGCACACACACACTTGGATGCTAATAGTAATCATGGTTAAGGTGATGCGGCTGCTCGCTGTTCTGGTGGTAATTCGGCAGACGGCACGAATTGCTTCTCTATGCGACTCATGTGGCGTGAAAATGGTATGGCCTTTTCTTTGCTTTGTGCCATTGAAAAAGGATCAATAGTAATCCATGTCATAAACAGGTAACGGCGAGGCTTATGCTTATATTCCTGAAAACGGCCTTTGTGGTTCAGGCAAGAAAAACACTACCTGTGAAGGCGGATACGGTGTTAGCATCTCGCGTGGTGCATTCAAATTCAAAACCAACACGTGGACAAAGATGTCGGTCTATGTCAAAATGAATGATGCTAAATCATCCAATGGCGAACTCAAAGTCTGGCAAGATGGAGCGCTTGTCATCGATTCCTCCAATATCAAATATAGGACATCCAACCAGCTTGGAGCCAACAGCCTAATGTTTAGCACCTTTTTCGGTGGTGCTGGTCTAGCATATGCATCTGCAATCGATACATCGGCCTATTTCAAAGATATTGAGATGAGCGTTGGCTAATCGAGTAGAGTAAATTTATAATTCTATCGCCTACTTTTCACCCCTTGTACATTATTCTTGCTTTTGGATTAACAAAAAAAGTACATATGGATATGCCGAGTGAAACATGCTTTCATGCCGTTCATCAAACATCATGGTGTGTGATGCATTTGGGCAATTGTGCATCGATCTGTGCACGATTCTGAAACCACCAATTCAGTATCAAGTCCGTTATTTGCAATGTCTCACCTTTATATAATTTGGATCAATCATGTAATGAAGATGATGACACTGAAACAACCGCTTCCAATACCGCATCCAGGAACGATAATTAGAGAAGTTTACCCATTTGAGTATCACTAAAAGAAGCCCACATCCATTATCACGATTTGGAAGCGTTATTGAACTAGCAGTTCTAATGTGTTAGAAGCGTTGGATTCATGGTTATGTCACGAGCCACACATAGGGGTTTCGACTTAATCATCGACAAGGGGTGTCACAAGTCATATTATGGAAGCTAGTTCCTGCAACTAGAAAATTCTGCTAGTCGAGACCACCACGCCAGTATTAAGCTAAAGTAAATATTATGATGGTATCCGGATCAGCAGTCAAATGGGCGCTCATATATAGATATCCCTTAGTAAATGCGTGCAAGATTCGATGTCCACACGTGTTGATCGTAGTCATCGTACCAAGAAACGGATGACTCACGAATGGACAAACACAGCTGTATACAAACCTTGGAAAGGGTGGAGATCGGAACCCAAAGTAATATGAGTCGCGACGTGCATTCTGCTTCTCTATTCTGCTTCTCTGAAAATGACATAAGAGATCGCACACAACGTTGTATTAGATTGGCTTCTTTAGGATAGTATATAGCATGCCCGTAGAAAGCTCTGTATTATGGGTAACCATTGTTGCTATTTGCATGTGTATGATATTGAGATGGTGAACAATAACAATGCTTCAAAGTAAAGGAATAAATCCCGCCAATATATTGTCGTGTCGCATCTTTTGGTGTGTACGAGTGATATTGATAGCTATTTTACGTCGATGCGTTACCGAGATGGCAGTGCTTTTATTTGCTATTAGCAAAGATGGCTGTTCAGCAACTTGGCCAAAGCGCATACTTGAGATCTAATGAAGAGGGTGGTCGTACCAATGCGTTGCACAATCTACATGTTGCTTACCATGCAAACCAATACACAAAGTGGTCCTGATGATAGGGGGTGGCGAGTCTGTGATGGAAGACTTTGATCCAGACAATGATGTTATTCAAAGAGCGAAATGATGATGGCATCCAAGTAGCGTCTTATGAGCCAGCCATGCTCGTCATCAAAGGGATAGACGCCCTTTGACGTCGTCATCGTTCTCGACACTATTACTTGTTTGTATTCTAGAAAAATAACGGTGAGAACAAGAACGATCTGGATTCTTGGATACCAAGAAGGTTAATTACACAGGCCCAAGTCCGCAGAGGTAAGTGAAAATATATATAAGGAAACGCGCTTTAGCTTTTGTTCCCCTTGAATTCGTTTTTTCCACTTTTCATCATCATCATCACAATGATCTTGAATGTATATGCAGTAGCAACCATGATGCTTAGTTGTGTGCTGGCCGCACAACAACAGCCACCCTCATCGCGTGCCAAAGAATTGGGTCTCACGCAAACTTGGACTGCACCCATGAACGCCACCAAAGGAGCAGATATCTCGCAGTTTATGTCAGAAAATTGGGGTGTGGTGAATCACAACTTTTATGGCAAGGAAGACGTATCATTTACATCAAGCGATCCTGTGGGTGGAAGCAGCAGCAGCAGCAGTAATACCACGGATGACTCGGGCATCATCGAGGTGCAGTACAAGGCTGGATCTTATGCTGCCAAGGATGATGGTGCCATCGGTGGTTGTGAGTTCAATGCTTATCCCTTTGGCGAATCAGCATCTTTTGACAGTGCCTTGTTAAGTTACCAAGTCGCTTTTGATGATGGCTTTGATTGGGTTCAAGGTGGTAAATTGCCTGGCATCTTTGGAGGTATAAAGTCCACCATCATCATCGATCTTTTTCAAGTATGCTAATTACCATTTAGGTGGTGACGATGAAAAATGCTCTGGTGGTGATAAGGCGGATGGTAGTAATTGCTTCTCGCTCCGACTCATGTGGCGTGAAGATGGTATGCTTTACATAACTTTTATATCCAATGAAGAAAACCAAAGTCTAATCATCATTCTAGGTGAAGGCGAGGCCTATGCTTATATCCCTGACGACGAAATTTGCGATTCAAAACAAAATAATGTTACCTGTATTGATGGTTTCGGCATCAGCTTCTCACGAGGCGCTATCAAATTCAAAACCAACGAGTGGACAAAGATGGAAATCTACGTCAAAATGAATGATGCGAGTGACTCTAATGGCGAACTCAAGGTGTGGCAAGACGACTCACTTCTCATTGATGCTTCCAATATCAAGTACAGAACCACGGACCAACTTGGCGTCAGCAGTCTTATGTTCAGCACCTTTTTCGGTGGTGGAAGCAAGGAGTATGCATCATCCACCGATACTTCGACGTATTACAAAAATATCGAATTCAGCGTTGGCAAGTGAACCTAGTAATAAATATACAGCTCTTGGCTTTTTGGAAAAAAAAAAGTGTGCATAAAAGTGATGGAGATGCCAAATGAAACATAGGATTGTATGCGTTTATGCCGTTCACGACGTACGTTTCAGTGATTTTGCACGCCCAAAGAAAGATCAAAGTATATATGTATGTGTGTATGCGCGCGGTTGTGTGCCGATAGATAATAATCTGTGCACGATTCTGAAACAACAGTGAGCTCAATGATTCGCCTTGTCTCATCGCTCTCATTGCTGGTGGATCAGATCAGCCCCAAGGATGAAACAACCGCTTGGAATGCCGCATTCAGGGACATAGTGTAGAAATTTCACCGCTTGATGGGCAATGTGCAGCAACATCCTTTTATGCAAATGTTGAGAGAAAAATAATAGGCGGGACTTCGGGCCGAGCACACAGCCTTTGCCAGTTGTAAAATGCTCCATCCAAATAAAAGGGTGATGTTTGCATGCAATGCATAGTCTTATGATAGGTCGATCTCACATGCATGGTCGTCGGCATCGTACATATGACTTTTTAGACCTGTGTCAAAACCCATCAACGCAAATCGTATGATAAGATCCATCAATTGACACCACCAAAGTGGAGTTTTCCGATAGATCAGTCGCTCCCATATGTTGCCTCCCTCCATGCTGCAGTAAGTTGGTCCTTGCGCCTAATAAAATAACTGATGATTGTCAAAGAGAACGTATGGGGTCAAGCCATACTCATTGTATGAACCAACATAACAACTAGGCTTGTTTGCCACATTAATGCCAAAGACGAAAGCGAGGTCGGTTCTGTATTTGTCTATATGAAGCGGGTGTACCCATCCGTGCGTGTTAGACAACAGTTGGGAGATCACGTTGTCTGTGTGTGTGCGACCAAGGTGCACAAAAACGCGCGTGCGTGTCACAGGACTCGTGTATAGCTCATCAGGAAAATCCTATCATATTCAGCTTGGTATGTAACGTCAAGAGTGTCTAGATTGGATGATGATGCTGTTTATTATCCTTGGGTATATTTGTCACCATACACTACCATTACTTGTATCCGAAAAATGTGCAGCTAAAAGAGATAATGACATGTAGCACAAGCATTTGATATACGATACAGCACAGCTGGGACTTTTGGATGACGTTTGACAAAGAACAGTGTATATATCGATAGGCGTTACTTGTAATGGCGGGGACCAGAAAGGCGGGGAATAGATGCAACTGTGCACAAAGCGCTTGGAGGGGTGATGTTGATCGGAACACGGAGCACGAGCCGAGATGTTCTGTTTGGTCTCCTGCAAGTGACACAAGTGAACAAACCCAAACACTGTATCACGAGCACATTGGTTGATTTGGGTTCACGATGTGCTATTGCGGATGATGTATTATGAAATACAATCGTTGTCATATTGCGTGTGCGTGGTATGGAGATGAGCCATGATTGTTTCAAGGAAATGGGTGAATCTGGTGTTGTCGTGTTGTATGGTATTGATCTGCATGTCATGTTGATAGCATCGGAAGGGGGAGGAGAGCAATGGCTCGATTGTTTACAAATACATATACACATGCACATAATACAGCAAGTAGTAAAAAGCGGTCGCCGGTCTTAAAAAGACAAGTGCAAGGATTTAACCCTTTCTTGTTCATTATTTCTTTTTCCCTCTTTCTCTTTCTCTCTCATACTCTCACTCTTTCATTCTCTTGTCATATATAACACCTCTCTTTAACGCTGTATATTATTACATCCTCCCTCGTGTCTGATGGGTGTCAACCAAAGCAAGCTCAACTACGAGTCGAGTCTACGGTCACAACGCTCATCACGTATGATGATGGGTGATAATGGTGATAGTAGTGGCAGTAGAGCAAATAACAGCAAATTACACAATTATCGACAATCCCAACAACAACGACCCATCATCATCACCAGCAAGAAGGAGGAAGAGACTGAGCCAACCTTGTCACGTTGTACAACCAGGCACGGGGCATTAGATCCGACGACGCACTCCCATTATAATGACACGAACTTGAAGCAAGCAAGCAAATCAACGACAAGAAACTATAACAATCAACATGTACTCGATAGCGGCTATTCATCGGGGTGGCAACAAAGCAGCGTTTTATTTTCTCATATCTCATCCAACATCACTACCGCCACTGAACTCTCGCATTTTTGTCTTGATGATAAACCCACTAACACCGCATCCATTGTTGCTCAGGTGACAGCAGCCACCACAACCACTTGTTCCAATGCATCGTCAACCTCATCGTCATTGGCTCCTTCCCATGTCACTGAAAGAGCAACAACACCCATAACCACAAAGTCCATTCTGAATCAACTGGTCAATGCGCCCCATGAAACCCAAGTCATTTTGGACAGAGCTTTTGCATTAGCTTACGAGCAACAACAACAACAACAACGTGATCAAAAGGACCCAATCTATGCAGCATATACTGCCGCATTACAATGGAGTCAGCAAGTCGATGATGAAGATACAAGGCGAGCAGCTCAAGTATGGGTGGCACGTTTTCACGTGGAGTACAATCAAGATCCATCGAATGGATTCAATCACCTCAAAGCACTCGCTCATGGTGGATGCTGGCAAGCCTTCTTTCCTCTTGCTATATGTTATTTACGTGGTGTTGTAACCAAAGATGGTGATCGTATCATTCAGCCTGTCGATACAACAATGGCTCGTCAATGGTTTAGCACCGCTGCTCAATTGGATCCCAACTACATCAAGACCATTCGTCCCACTGTGGCACTTGCTCAATTGCATTTGGGGATATTGATGACTCACGAACATGACAATCAAAAAGCCTTTCATTGGTTTCTCAAAAGTGCAGACAATGGCAATGCGTAAGTAAGAGAGATAAGGAAAGAGAGATATATAATACTTATTATGATGGATATTTATAGTCAGGCACAATTCATCGTGGCCATTCATTATGCAATGGGACTGGAGGTCGATAGTATCGATAGGATCAAAGCTAAGAGCTATCTGGAGGAGAGTGCCAAGCAAGGATTTGTTCATTCAGAAACAGCACTGGGCATCTTGCATTTGGAGGATGACGAGTATGATCGTGCTTTGATGTGGCTGGAACGAGCTGAACAAAAGGTATAAAAAGAGGTTGGGGGATGTGTGTGAGGTGGATGACCTATTCACTAACATCAACACACAAAAAAGGGTGATCCGCGTGCTCTCTTTCGACTTGGATTGCTTTACAAAAGCGGACAGCATCGACGCTACCAAACATCTGCAACAGCCATGGCGACGGTGAAGCAAGATTGGGAAAAGACAGTGCATTATTTCAAAGCTGCTGCTGAGCACGGTCATCCAGGTGCTCTATTTCAACTTGCTCTTGGTTATCGAAAAGGCAGCCTTGGTCTCAAATGCAACATGGCACTCGCTGATCAATTGATTCAACAATCCGCAAAGGCAGGGTATACGCCCGCCCAACGATTCCTCGGTTTCATGTATCGAGAAGGATGGGTGCTCACTGGATTGAAAGATACCACAACAGCAGCAGTAGCAGGCTCCCGTGTCCATCACAAGAAATCCGACAAGTTAGCATTCCAGTGGTTTTATCGAGCAGCACAACGGCATGATTTATATGCATATATTCTTGTGGGACAATGCTATGAGCAAGGTCGTGGTGTACCGGTCAACAGAAAGACAGCTCTTGAATATTATCAAAAAGCAGCTCAAAAGGAGGATTCACCTTGCCAAGCCAAGGCACAACATGCTATGGCAGATCTGTTATTACGTATGGGACGATTATCAGAAGCCTATCATTGGTTTACTTTGGCAGCAAACAAAGAGGATGATGATGACGTTGAAGAAGAAGGACAATCAACAGCATGTGATGAAGAACAATTAGGATCATCGTACGACCACCACTGGCCAACACGACGTGCTAGACTCATGGTTGCAAGATATCACCTGCATGGCTGGGGTGGTGTTACCATTGACAGACAAAGAGCCTACAATATCCTGACAGAGCTGACAGCCCATACTGAACAAGATGGCCATGCCCATTATTGGTTAGCCACATGCTATCTTGAAGGAATACCCGACGTATGCGAGATCAATTATGCAGCCGCATTTGAACATTACTCCATTGCAGCACAAACAAGTGTACTTGATTCAGAATATCAGGTAAATATCCTTTTTCTAAACAAAAAGGATAAAGTTCTCACGAGAAATGATTTAGTTGGCTCGCATGTATGCCAAGGGGATGGGTGTCGATTGTGATCGCTCAAAAGCATTGGCTTGGTACAAAAAGGCTGCTAGCCATGGCCATCAAGACGCACTCATTACACTTGGTTACCACTATTACACGATGACGACAGCGACAGCGGAGGACGTGGACAGCAAAAAGGATAACTTGAGCAAGGCAATGCAGTACTTTGAAAAGGCGGCTGATATGGGCAACGTGAATGCTATGGAACGGCTTGGAGATATTTTGCTCTCATTGGCAGCTGCACCCACACTTACATTGAAAGGAAAACGTGATCGAGACCAACAGCGTAGTCGGGCAGTACATTATTACACAAAAGCAGCTTCGATGGATCATGCAATAGCACAACGTGAGCTTGGTAAGCTCTATCATGCTGGCATTGGTGTTGCACGAGACTATGAGCGAGCATTTGCATTATTTTCAAGAGCAGCAGCTCAAGATGATCCCGCAGCCACACTCCTTTTGGGCAATTGTTATGAGCACGGTCATGGAACCATCCAGGATCAGGAAAGGGCACTCGAACTTTATCAACGTTCAGCCAAGCTGAAGGATCCATTGTAAGAACTCTTGTGTATTCTCAGCATGTTCTTAGTTTCTGATTTATTCTTAACAGTGCTTCCTTTGCTGCTGCTCAATTATATAATGAGCTCAACCGTATCCAAGAAGCTTACACACACTATAAACTCACAGCCAACGATCATCGACTAAAATCGACCACAATGAGCAAGACAGCAAAGTGGATGATGAGCCGGTACATTGTTGATTATGACGACAATACGCTCTTTGGCGAAACCAAGGAGGATGCCTTTAACATGTTATCCCATCTCGCTATTACGGAGGACAATGGCGATCCATTTACACCTGCTTTTTATTGGCTTGGTATGACATTGAAGGATTGAATACATATATGTTCTAATTCACCATATATAGCGTATTGTTTCCAATATGGCATCGGGACATCGGTCGATCTCGTGCAGGCTATCGAGTGGTACCAAAAAGCAGTGGAAGAGGATGACAATGTCGAAGCATTGGTACAACTCGGTCTTATTCACGGTCAAGGCGGTCCAGATGTGCCAGTGGATCAAGAACATGCCATGGATTTGCTTCAACGTGCAGCTGAAAGAGGACATCCCGCAGGGCAATATCAATTAGGTAATACAGGGGAAGAACCAATGAGGTATAGTTCTATGTAAATGTTTACACACATATAAACAATGTAGGCATGGCTTATTGGCGTGGGTTGCACAGCATAACGATCGATGAGGAGAAAGCAACCATGCTATTTCAAGATGCAGCTGCGCAAGGGTATGGTCAGAGCCATTGGGCACTAGGTGAAATGGCGTATGACAAAGGAGACAAGACAATGGCACTTCATTGTTGGCAAAATGGTACACAGCAAGGAGATCCATCGTCCATGCGATGCCAAGCACGATTATTATTGGAACATATGCCACAAGAGAATAAGGAATACATGACACAGCAATATATGGACGCCATTGAACTCTTGGCGGGTGCAGCACACGCTGGTGATATTGAATCACACTTTTACTTGGGTCGTATTTATCTCGCTGAAGCTGCACTGCTCAAGACGAATGGAATGACATTGCAAGAACAACAACCAGAAGAGCATAGGTTGATGATAATACAACAGCAACATGACGAGAAGACCGAATTGGCCAAACAGTATTTGGAAAAGGCGGCAATAGCAGAGCACGTCGAAGCCATGTTTCTTTTGGCCCAGATATGGCATGAGCAGCAGGAATATACAACAGCCCACAAGTATTACAAAAGTGCAGCAGAACAAAACCATCCACTTGCCCGAGTGATGCGTGCTCGTTATTTGTTGGGAGATGGTATATCGGGTATCGAGCCTGATCCACAAGCTGCTTACGAGGTATGAATGGAAGTGCATGGTCGGAAAGAAACGCATGTTAACTTTTCATTATTTCAGGAACTTTTGGATTGTGCAAAGAACCAAGGATGCGTAGAAGCTTATCATTCTCTTGGACAATGTCACGAATATGGGCTGGGAACTAAGCAGGACTACCAACAAGCACTCGATTGGTATCTCAAATCGGTCAAAGTGACAGGCGATGCCGAAGCGCTCTATCGCATTGGAAGCATTTACGCACAAGGTCTTGTATCTCCTCCTCTTGAAAGTGGTCGATCCTCTGATATGGAAGCACATCACTGGTTTGAGATGGCCTGTCGTATGGGGAATCATGCTCGCGCACATTATCAGCTCGGCTTATATTATCTTGACGGCATCAAAGATCAAGACGGTGCTGTTTTATTGGACCCCAGTCAAGATACAACACTCCACCATCTACAATTAGCTGCTCAGCAAAATGATCGTGATGCCATGTTGCTACTTGGGACATTGTTGAACGACGAGGAATGGCTTGACCATGCTGCACAGCTCGGATCTCGTGATGCTCTGCGTGAACTTGGCAAATTATATTATCTGGGCATGGGTGCTATTACCAAGGAACAGGATCTTGAACAAGCGTACATGCTATTCCACCAGGCTGCAAGTTTAGGCGATTGTGATGCTGCTATGTTTGTGGGGACTTTTCACGAGCATGGTATTCACCATATTGTTCCTGATTTACAACAAGCACTGAGATGGTACCAAGTGGCAGCCAACAACAACAACAATGAACAACCATGGATGGCAGAGCTTGCCATGGCTCGTGTGTTACATCAGCTACCAGGGATGCATACGCGTGCCTATGCATGCTTTCAAGCTGCTTATGATCATGCGCCCAGTGATAAGGAACGTACTCTGCCCGATATCATGATGGCTCGTTATAAACTGCACCAATGGCACACTGCTTGCACTGAGGAGGAACAACATGATGCAATTACGACTCTTTTGAGATATGCCAACGATGATGAAGAAGAAGGAGGTGATGCACGCGTATTTTACGAGGTAGCCCTATGCTACGACCATGGCTATGTGGTGGAAAAGAACATGGACAAGGCGTTTGAATGGTACAGTCATTTGGAGCAATTCCACGCACAATTGAATGACGACGCTCAAGATATGCTCGAAGAAGAATTGCAACAAGATATCCGCAAAGCATTGTATCGTCTGGCAGACTATTATCGCAATGGATGGGTTACTCAGGTCGATCATGCCAAAGCCGCTACACTTGAACATCGTGCCTCCTTGTTGTGTACGGAGGAAGAGGAGGATGATGATAACATCCAATCGCTTCCATCACCGACATCATTGCCATGATACTACTATTACTACTACATATATGCTTCCATTTTGTGTTTTATACATACTTCCCACCCACATCCTATCATTTCATTTCCTTTACACCTTTCCCCTTCCCATCCTTGCTATGTATATGCTTTTCATCACCTTATATTTTGTATGGATATTTGATTCTCTTGTTTGTATATATATATATAAATGCTAAATACTATCTTTTCGCTCAAGACACACAACGATTATAAGAATATTTTCCACCTGAAGCAATTTACAAAGAGAGTTGGGAGGCGGGGAGGGTCGTTGCCATGATTTTACACACCACAGATAGAGAGAGATAAAGGGAAAGAGGGAGAGAGAGATAACAACAACGCGCGCGCATTTTATACTTTCTTGCCGATCTTGTTCGTTTTGCCAATCAAGGACTTGTGGATATGTGGTAACACACCGCCACCCGCGATAGTAGCCTTGATCAAAGTATCCAATTCTTCATCACCACGAATAGCGAGTTGCAAGTGACGTGGGGTGATACGCTTCACTTTGAGATCCTTGGTGGCGTTACCGGCAAGTTCAAGCACTTCAGCTGTAAGATACTCAAGCACGGCAGCGGTATACACGGCAGCCTTGGCGCCAACGCGAACACCGTTACGACCTTTGCCCTTGAGATAACGATGGATACGACCCACAGGAAACTAGAATACAATAAAAAAATGAACACGACACGTCATGGACCAAAAGCTTAATGCGAATCTTGTTTACCTGAAGACCGGATCGTGCTGATTGTGAGAGGATGGGTACGCGGTCCTTTTTTATCTCGCTATTATCAGGTGCTTTGTCGGCCTAAAGAACATAATATTCACTTTTTAGACGCTCGTTGTGGAAGAATTAGAACGCAAATGGCGTCAAGTCTCACCATTGTCACAAAAACAAAGGGAAAAAAAAAGAAGAAAGAAAGAATTAAAGCAGTGTGTGTGTCTCCCACCAGCGCGACCCCAAATCTTAAATCGAACAAGTCCAATGCGTGCTGCGATAAGTGACAACCCTGCGTGAGAGTCTCACATCTCATTCTTGACCCACCACATAGTCCTTTTCATACGATCATTCCATTTTTCTTATAAACGATAATAGTCAATACGTCGTTCGTATGCTGGCCACATCAATCAAAGTAACAGACCCTCTCCTTGTATTCTTCTCCACGTATGTGATTGCATTTGATGATATTTTCGATAGAGTTGCCTGTCTACTTTTAAGGCAAAGAGGAAACCTATCATCCATATTCATTATTGTTACCATACATCATTACTGAGACCCTTTTACAAATGTCTTGTTTATTCGTATCCCATCCTACTACTAGAGACAAAGGCTAAAAGCAAGTTGAAACATAGAGTGACACAAAAGGTATAGGCCAATGAGGTGACGTCAAGACTGCTGTCCAGCGTAGGCTCCGGGCGACAAAGATGAAGGGGTGAAAAATCCAGGCCTTGAAATTTTATTTGTTTCTCGCTCGTTCATCGACCCTTTTGTTGTCAACATGTTCAACAGTCGGCACGCCATGTTGTTCCGTGCTACTGCCAGGATCGCTATGCAACCTCGAATGACAGCAACGACGCTTCCGTTTCGTATGACACATTCAGCTTCTTCACTTCGATTACGGCCTGTTGAGTCACCCACTGTGGCCAAAGCCACTCGATCGTTTCGCGATGCTGTGCGTAAAAAGAACCAAGCAGCTGTATGGAATACGTACAATACCCTTTTGAATGATAAGGTCAAGGTTCCCAAAGGATATCATGCTCTGGCGCTTCAATCTTTTCGACTCAAGGCTCTGGTAGCTTACGGCCCCGAAGAGATCGAGACTGTCAAGCAACGACTCCTCTTTGTATTGAACGAGATGGAAAAGGACAATGTGCCATTGGATATTCGTGATTACAACCATTTATTCGAGTTTTTTGGTCGCACAGGAGATTGGGAAGCTTGTACTCGATATTGGAATGAAATGCAAGCTCGTTGTGCTGAGGATGCTGCTCATGGTCCTTCCCTATCAGCGCTCTTGCCCACAGCTTACACTTACAACCTCTACATGCGTGCTGCCATTGCAAGTGGTCGGTCGGATCAAGTATTCGGGATTCTCAAGGATATGCGCAATGCCGGTATTCAACCCAATGTCTTTACGGTCGATACCTTGATTGAAGCACACGGACAATTGGATGATCTCAAGGGCGTCGAGCGAGTCTTTCGGGATGCTTTTGAAAAGAAGGATGTGGTCAAGAAAAAGAACAAAAAGAGCTTTTCATTCTGGACACTCAATACGACTGCACCCGATACACTTACACGCCATGTACGCCAACAACTCATGCCAAAACAACCTCGTATGAAACCCACACCACACACATTTGCCGCTCTTATCGATGCTTATGGTCGTCAACGTCAATTGGATGAGATCAATCAGATTTATCGACAAATGCTTCCCAAGTATAATGTCCAACCCACACTCGCCGTATACAACAGCATGATCCGTTGGTATTGCCAGTATTCACAGCTTGACAGGGCTCGTCGTTTGTTTTATGATATGGAGCGTGCTGATATCAAGCCCAACTTGAGCACTTTCAACTATATCTTCCGTCACGAAGCTTTACGAGAAAAGAATCCCTGGCGAGCTGAAGCATTGTTGGATATGATGAGGAAAATATACGACCTTCAACCAGTGCAATCCATGTATCGTGCTCTCATCAAGGTCTATAACCGAAAGAACAAAGAAGACGATGCTGATCGGTTGTTCCAGGTATACATGGCTGTAAAGGAATCATCTTCATCACCTTTATCATCTCCATCCTCCTCCTCCTCGACTACTATCACCTCGCATTCTTCTTCATCATCCCGGCAATAGATATCTAGCTGCTCTTACCATTTCATGTACTTTCTTTCCTCGTTCTTTTATTCCGCCCGTGCTCATGCTTTATCCCCCAATCCAAATCTCATCACATGTAAAAAAAATCCTCCTTACATTAAAGTTGTTATCCTACTAGACAAAGCACATAAGCATTGATGTAATCATGGCGAGCAAATGGCGCAATCGAGCATTAGGTTACGTCAGTTACACAACTGTTGTCATCTCTGACAAATTGATAAACAAAGCCAGAATCTGTTTATTTGTAAGTTTACATGATGCAAAGCACACGTCAAGTGCACATGTGGTTTGCAATGCAAGAACATTGAAGAGTGTGTGTATATGCATAAACCATTGGCCTTTGATCATTTGGGAATGCATTCCGCGGCATCTGTATGGCATGGAAGAAGGAAAGGCAAGTGGAAAAAAGTCGCGCAAGCAATGTCAAAAATGACAACAACTCCCAGGCATCGGGATTTATTTCCATCATATCAGCAGTAATGCGGATGGAGAGCTCTGTTTCAGCTTTATTCTCTCGCTTCTTTTCTTCTATCCATACCACCATTCGAGAAACAGCCATGGTTTCCAAAACAGTTCCCAAAGCAGCTTGGGTGGTCGTGTTAACAAGCACCAACAACTATATAAAAGGCGCCATTGCTCTCGCACAGGCGTTGAGGATGACACAAAGCTTATATCCATTGGTGGTATTATACACATCAGCAGTGACAAAACGAGCCATTCAGCTACTCAAAGATGCTGGGTGCCATGTCAGACCTATCAATCCTATTCATCCACCTGGTAAAACTCGGTATGTCTTTGAGCGGTTTGTGGAGACGTGGACCAAGCTGGCTGTATGGAACTTGGAAGAATACGAACGTGTAGTGCTGCTGGATGCGGATATGTTGCCATTGCAAAATATGGATGAGCTCATGATGGATATTGCATTGCCGGATGAGCATCATATTGCAGCATGTCATGCCTGCACTTGCAATCCACAAAAGATAAAGACGTATCCTGCTGACTGGTATGTATTAATTTATGCCGCTCGCGAAATGATTGGTCCTATGTAAGCTCAATTGTGTGTGTGTTACTAGGATCCCTGCCAATTGCGCATATACAAACAATAAGGGTGCCAGCAGCAAGATTGATTACTTTAACAGCGGCTTAATCGTCCTTAAACCATCAAGGTCAAAGTTTCAAGAAATCATATCACACCTCTATCGCATCCCCGATTTGACAAGTTACCGATTCCCTGATCAAGACTTTCTCAACGAGGTCTTCGAGCATAGGTGGATTCATCTGCCATACATTTATAACGCGCTAAAGACCTTGTCCGTGGCCCATCGAACCATGTGGAAGTTTCAAGAGGTCAAAAACATCCATTACATTTTATCCAATAAGCCATGGGATGATTATGCAGATGACGAGCGGTACTCTGCACAATATCGATTATGGCAAGATGTGTATACGGAAGCAATCAACTATGCAAAACTCTCAACCAGTGATATCCAATCAGCTCTCTCTACTACCACCACATAATAAACTTGTCGTTGTATTGTGTATACGGGCAGATGGTAAAATTGGGAATCGTTCGTGGAATGCATGCCGCTACCATATCCCATTGACAGTGCTTGGTACTACACATGTCATAGGACGTTGATAAAGTTGGGAAGCAGCCATCTTGATTTGCTGGCTTAACATCAAAGTTGCATATGCTTGTACGTGGATCTTGAACTTTAGGATACCAAGCTCTATTATCTACGACCCTTCTCATTCTTCTTAAAGAAAGGAACAAGTGCACAAGTGTAACTGTAATGCAAAAGCTTACGAAATCAGGTCTTGTTTATGTAACTAAATTCCCATGTGAGCGCATTTGTTTGGTTGACACTAGATATAGCACAACATGATGATGCAAACATAAATTGAGCAGCTTGCTGGATAATGCATTTCGTGTCTTCTCCTCCTTTTACCTCTCATCAAAACATCAACATGCCGCGTCAGGTCACGCTTCATCCAGAATACGAGCCCATGTGTGGCGCTTTCGATATCTCGCCTACCGACAATGACCTTTTAAATATGAAAGCCTTTCGTGATAGAAACAACAACATACTTCCCACTGACTCTTGGCCGGAAGCATTAGCGGAAGATCGCGTTCTTGATATCGCGGGTAGAAAAATGGAAGTAACCTTGGTGCGTCCTATTGGTACAGAGAACGAAAAGCTTCCTGTTGTTGTCTATTTGTAAGTTGTTCGGATTCACATGATGGATTAAAAGCAAGCTCTTTTTAACACGGTGACTCAGGCATGGAGGCGGCTGGGTATTTGGCAACAAGGTCAGCCATGGCAAGCTCATTCGTGATGTGAGTATTTTATATGTATATCCAATATCGAATTATTCACGTGGACATGGATGATGCATCCTTTTTAGATTGCCAATAAGGCCCGTGTTGCCATTGTATTCCCAGATTATGCAATGGCACCAGAAGCCATTTTCCCCGCCGCCGCAGAAGAATGCTATGCAGTAGTACGTTGGGTGGTGGAACATGGAGCGGATGAATTGAATGTGGATCCCACCAAACTGGCTGTGGCTGGCGATAGTGCAGGCGGCAATCTTTCAGCTGCTGTATCACTGATCACCAAAGATCGGCTTGAGCTATCTGCAGACACGATAAAGACCCAAATCCTCATTTACCCATCCGTGGCACCACCCATTGATGAGTCATCTTTTGAATCATATCGTCTTTTTGGTGCACGTGGAGAATATGCCCTCAACTTTTACGACACGAAGCGTTGCAACGATTTGTATTCTGGAATCCAAGACCCATCTGCTGTGAATGACAACAAGTATCGATTCCCATTGGTTGCCAGTCGTGAAGAATTATGCGGAGTTGCACCTTGCCTAATGATCGTTTGTGAAGCCGACACATTGCGTGATGAAGGTGAAGCCTATGCACGCAAACTCTTGGAAGCTGGTGTTGCGACCACATCCATCCGGGTCAATGGTACAAGTAAGTCATCATCTCATTTTATCATGGAAACAAAATCGCTCATGCTTTCTTATTGCAGCACATGGATATATGCAGCATCCAGCTGAAACAGCACCTTATCTGCAAACTCTAGCAATGATTACATTTCAGCTGAATGAGGCATTTGGACGTGATTAGGAGTGAATAAAGTTCATATGTAGTGAACCCTGGATGTGTGTGTGGGGTTGGGGAAGAAATGATATTACTGATTACGAAGCGAAATACTCGGCCATTCATATTGTGGGAGAGCAGTCGGGCCTGACTATTTCAGGATACAAACCAACCGAGACTTTTAATTGTGTTCCTGTTTCTTTTTTACTCTCATCTTTTAATCACTCGATATGACATTCCATACCCCTATCCATCCTGTATACGCTGCCAGCATTGAAGCTCGCAAGGGTATTCCTCCTCTTAGTCAAATCCCTCTCGAGAAGTTCCGTGAAGTAGCCAACCAACGATCAGCTGCTCTGAAGCTTCCTGAAGTCATTGAGCAAGATAAGACAGTGGAGTTCGAGGGCAGAGCGTTGAATTTGACTTTACTTCGCCCCCTTGGTACCGAAAATGAGATCCTCCCAGTTGTTATCTTTTAGTGAGTATCACAAATATGCTCCCAATCATTGCATGCATGGGCTTGATGATTAACCAACTCATATGTATGCAAAAGCCATGGAGGCGGTTTCGTGTTTGGCTCCAAGTATACTCATGCCAGGATTATCCGAGATGTAAGCATTCATTTACAAATGGGGTCTTGTGTAACATTCACCGACACCGTGTGCCACCACCTTATTTCAGATATGCATCAAAAACCATGTTGCCGTTGTTTTCCTCGATTATTCATTGGCACCTGAAGTCAAGTTTCCCGTGATCCATGAGGAAGCCTATGCCACATTGCAATGGGTCCTTGCCAATGGCAAAGATATTCATGTGGATACCACCAAGCTGGCCTTGTGTGGTGATAGTGCTGGTGGCAACTTGACGGTGGCAGTTGCATTGATGGCAAAACAGCGAGGTTTGCCTGACAATGCTATCAAGACCCAAATAGCCATTTACCCTGCTACCGCTGACACTCGTGATCATTACCACTCGTATCAAGCATTTGGCAATGGCGAGTACACCCTTACCCGAGAGGATATGAAGTTTTTTGGTGATGCCTATTATGGCGGTGCAAATGGCGGTGATAAGAAATGGTCATGCCCCTTGGTGGCATCCGTTGAAGAATTAAGTGGATTGCCTCCAGCACTTGTTTTCACAGCCGAGGCAGATGTTTTACGTGATGAAGGCGAGGAGTATGCACGCAAGTTGACTGAAGCTGGTGTCAAAACGGCTGCCGTACGCATGATTGGCGCAAGTAAGTCAATGCATTTCAAATGGTTGTTATCATCTCTCACACCTTTTATTACGTAATAGTTCACGGCTATATCACTGTGCCTAGCCCTATCGAAGTTCCCCAGTATACCCATACGCTGGCCATGATCAAGTGTCAGCTTGATGAGGCATTCGGTAGATCCTGAGCATCTAAACCAAGCGAATTATTGCCAGCTTGATCATTTGTAGCGATAATTATAACCAGCGTTATTGCGATGTATAATAAAGATACACGCCTTTAAGAATATTTGAATGTCTTGGCTCATACGATGACACATCCTACTGAATCACTGGCACTTTCAGCACAAGATCTTCTCAATTTATCCATTGTTGCTATGATACCACGCGTTGAAACGCAGCTAAGCTGCAGCAAAGAAACGCGAGGAAAGGTCCATTTTCATCCGACGACATCAACGAGGTACAATCAATACAATTTTGATACGCCATAATGACTGGTATCTGATTATTCCTTTTTGAATCATGCATCACAAAGAATCAACGGCAACCGCGCCTTATATCACAGTCATCACTGTGTTTTCAGCACCCATGATCTCAACATGGTCAACAAGATCATTGTGCAGCACTTGTAGGGATCGTTCATTTATGAAGCGCTTATACCAAGAAATCAGTTTTACAGAAGCAGAAGAAGCTGCGCTATGGTAAGCCGGAGACAACTGAATGTTATATAATGATACAGGGTACTCATTACCAACACCGGTTTCGTCTTGAGCGAGCCTCATCTTCATTTATTATTGCACAAAGGGTAATGCGTGTATATTATATGGTTCATTATGGGCACATGGCTATGTTTCGCACTTGTCATTTATTCTGCTATACAATGGGGTGTTTTTATACAATGCGATGAGGATGATCATAATGTAGGGTTGCTTATTCGAATAAGGATTCAATTGATATTGTCGTGTCCATGAATAATCGCGTGTACCCATCATCCACACTCAGCTCGTGTATGGTTATATCCCTTGTTACTATCCTATCTTAGTTTCCTTGTTCTTTCTCTTGAATAAAAACCCTACTTCGAGTATCACTTACTCTTAGCACGTCTACTACTACCAACATCCATACACGACACCCAGATATCTTTTTCCACGTTGGTGTTGTCAAGATCTTTTGCATGCCATTTTCTTTGAATGAGTCAGTCTTGATGAATATGATCGTTTCACCATGATAATCCAAGAAAAAAGGCTTTCCTTTCCAGAAGCCATCCGAGAATTTTTTGCGATCATAAAGTTTCATTGCTTCGGCAGCTGATATATACTCTTCAATGGTCACGGAACGTGTCCTGATGACCGTTAACGTTGTGGCCACACCGACGCCTCTGCAGAATTACGACTGTACGTTACCCACTGTAAGTTGTTGACAGAGTTGTTGTGTTTGATTGAGTTGCGGTGATGTACAATTGCTTCGCCGTTTTCCTTCATACAGTCCTCGTAATCGTCTTTTTTGTAGTGGTAGGCGATGATCCTATGTACAGCAAAGGTCCGATGTTCATGATGTCGGTGAGGCTTCATCTGCGCGTACACATAGCCATTGTCACCTTTGTGGTGATGGATTGGCTCCTCTTTTTCTTTCTTCCTAATGAATCCCAATTTGCAGACCTCGTAATCTCGAAGATCATAATCATCCATGTCAGTACTAAATGATTGCCAAATTGCTGTGCTCAGATCGGGGATCTCTACACTATGGTCAACCCGATCATAAGAAGGGGTGGGCACCGACGCTTTTAAATACAGGTCTTTGCTATTTGAACCATGTCAATTCCAGCACCCGACGTAGTAGATCATGACACCGAAACCAACTTTTGCAGGTGAATCATGAGAGATAGCTATATCGAAAGTAACAAGATAGCATATATGAGCAGTGGTTCATCAAGCAACGTAATCGAGCTTTACCTTATCATAAAGGTCCAATGTCACAATGACGACCCCGATACAAAGCACTATGGATGTCTACGAAAGATTGGCACTTACTCACAGGTTGAAATATGTGACACACACAGACCTTGGACCTTGTAAGCAACCAGAAAAGTATGACAGAGGGAAGAAACGTGTGGTAGAATGATGAACGGCGACAACGTCCTTTTATTCTGCATGGTGGGCGTGGGTATTTCTGCTTGTTGGGGATGATTGATAAATTGATGCATGAGCTGATATAGTGATGGGACGCGTGTGCCAACAGGATTAACTCTGAAGAGCCTATGTGTAATGTTGTCTATGCATACTCGCCAAAATTTGGGAGGTGATAAAATTCATCAATGAAATTAATCACTTGTACGCTTAACGCACATGCCCATTCACGAAGGTGACTTGCCATTGTTGTTACCTGCCCTTAATAATGCTACTTGTAAGCAATTTGAGGATCGAGAAGTGATATCCAGCCATCCTAGACATGAGTATTTGGGGTAAATGGACTGATAACGTCTTTTATACCGAGGCCGGTAATATACGTTATGTATGCATCGTCTTGCATCTTAATCAGGATACATCTCAGCTTTTTAGGCAGTGACAAAACAAAGCAATGTATTAAGTCAGCTATATACGATGATGTTGCGGGATGATAATGATTGTGTCTGCGGCTTTTTTGAAGGCTAACTGAATCGAATGATAGGTGTATTTACAATTTACCAAATGCTTCATCAAGTTGATACTTGATCATTGCCAAGGTCTGCAGGTATACTGGAGTGTCCACTTGAGAGACGGTTATATATCCATGCACTGGTTTGATTGCAATTCAAGTGAGTAGAGTGTGCCATCATCATCGTCCTATTTCAACTTACCGGCACCAATCATACGCACCGCAGCTGTTTTAACACCGGCCTCTACCAATTTGCGTGCAAATTCTTCACCTTCATCACACAAGACATCAGCTTCAGCTGTGATCAATAACGCCGGTGGAAGATCACGCAAGTCATCAACAGAGGCTCGTAGAGGATATATCCATTTTTCGTCGCCACCATTAGAGCCATCATCATAATGATAAACCTTTGAAACGAATCGTATCTCGTCATGAGTCAGGATGTATTGGCCATTGCTCAGTTCTGGATACGATGGGGAATGTTCACGATTATCGGTAGTGACTGGGTACAATGGGATTTGTGCTTTGATTGTATCCTTGGGAAGCCCACGTTGTTTAGCCATGAGAGGGATCGCAATTGCCAAATTGCCACCAGCGCTATCTCCGCAGGTTGCTATCTTGGACGTGTCTAGCAGGTTATCTTGACCATGGGCAAGGACCCACTCCAATGCCGAATAGCACTCCTCGTGAATTCCAGGAAACTTGACCTTGGGAGCAAAGGCATAATTTGGGAAAACAACAGCTGCATGGTTCTTGATGCACAACTGTGTTTATAATGATTAGATAATGCATGACATGGTGTATGGTACCAAATGACAACTTACATCGCGGATAATCTTGCCGCAGGTATATTTGGAACCGGTTATCCAAGCGCCCCCATGACTTTTGCACCATGGTTAAGATAAAGAGGATGACGGCAAGGGTAATTTGGCAAACACTTACTAAAAGATGATAACAGGAAGCACCTCTTTCTCGGTGCCCAATGGGCGTAGCAATGTCAAATCGAGCGTCTTGCCGTTGAATTCCACTTTACGGTCCTCTTCAATGACTTCAGGCACCTTGAAAGTTGCACAATGCGCGTCCACAGCCTTGTTAAATTCCTCAAAGTCCTTGATTTGATGAAGAAGCGGGGCGGCATCACGGGCTTTGACGGAGTCAACATAAGCAGGGTGAATGGGAATAGCACGAGTCATGATTGAAAACAAAAGTAACGATGTTGAAGGCCAAGCCAGTGTCGCGTCTTTTATAAGCAGAGGCGGCGAGTGAGACATAGTGTGGTGGCTGCTGTTGCTGATGCTGCGCCTCTCATGGATACAGCTTAATAAGCTCGCGGTCATCCGGAAGCCTCCAACATCAAGCCTCTATTTGATATTGCGCATTAGTATCACCTATCGCAATCCAAGCCATACACATTGGCAAGTATACTAGTGGTTCCGCAAGGTTATGCTGTTCGTCCCGCACCTCTCAAGAGCGGGGAGCAAACAGACCCTTCAGCCATGTATCACGATAGGGATCGTGCTAAAAAGCTTTTGCCGATCATCAACGTTTACAACATGATGCTTATCCTTAAAATAGTCATTGTCTGGTAGTCTTTATAATCTCAATGGCATGTTTGATATGCTTTTGTAAAAGTACCATGAGTGGGAATATTGGTGCACAAAGAATTAGAATCTCAAAACAACGCCTGCTCCATAAGCACCTTAAAGCAAAAATGATTGTGACACAATAACGGCATAATAAAGGAAGAAATGGGTGGTGGAACGTTTGCTGGATTGTATGCACACATGTCACAGAAGATTATTGCATATAGATAACATGGCATGATGGTGGGAAAAGGTCAACTAGACGCGGCTTTGCTGAAGGTGGGAAGAATAAGGTTCAAGGCTAGTACGTACCTCAGCGGATAATCTTTGTATCTTAACCCTGCGACTTTTGTTTGAACCACCGCATGTAAATGAAGCTGCTGCTCCAGCTCAATACTTCATCATTCATTTGACTTGATGCGAGAGGATTGACTGAGCTACGCTACTGCACTATCTTTGTGACCATACCTATCTCCACTGATGTACTCTTTTTTTTGTTTGGCCATAGCTCGGCCAAATCAGCTAGGATCAAGGTAATTGAATCGTGGAAATGAATATATGGAGCAGGAGCATCGTTCCATTGTTATGGTTTTGGCAAAAGCTAGGAATGGGAGAAAGTGGGCTATCAGCTGCCAATTCATGAGCTGGTACTAAATAGTCTATAAGTATCATGCAATCATGCAAATGAGCTGTGCTACACAAACGCCCCCTTGCGCAACTTCTGCTCTATCAGGGTTCAGGGTCAAACTACTTCACAATGAACAAAAAATTAATGTGTCTTTATAATGACGCGGAAGAAAATAAAATCTACAAATTCACAATGAACAAATACCACCCTTCATATAGCATAATGGTTACAGCATATGTAAAACATAAAGTTGCCTGTATCTCTAAACTTTACAAGGAAACGTGGGGTCTTTCATAGAACAAAGTTGCTCGGCTGGGTGGAGCGCACCTTGGGTGCAAGTTTCACGATCTAGCTCGTCAATCCGAGATTTCGCAATGTCACCACCAGCCTCGTCAAGAGGTCGACCACCTATCTTTTTTTTTTTTTTTTTTTTTTTTTTTTTTTTAATT